>JAFLJL010018644.1:0-16384 GCA_018398815.1 Conus ventricosus | reverse complement strand
ACCTTCCCGGGGAACGTTTGCGACTTGGACTTGAAACGGTAGATAGGCGCTTGTATGGCTTTGAGTACACTAAAGATGGTGATTATAAGCGAAAAGAGGTTGGCGACAAAAAAAGGGTTCCTAAACTAGAACAACTACGCAATATAGAAGCAAATAATGCTGGCCAGTATGAATATAAAATAGTTCGAAAACCTGACAGCAAATGGCACTTAGAACAATACTTAGAATGGGATATAAAATTTTGAATTCATAAGCCCATTTACATTTTTTGCCGTCAAAAAAGTTTCAGAAAAGCATTCAACTCTGGCCCTTTACATGTAAGTCTTATGCCAGAGGACAATAGTCGGAAAGAGATTAAAATAAAGCCGTATGGGAATAAACAGTACATCCTCCACAGAAGAAATCAGTTTTAAATAGATGCTTCTACAAAATTACAGTTCATTCCGCAAATGAAATTAGGAGACACGTTCACAATGATATTTGAAATTCTGTCTTAAAAGATGGGAGAGGGTGGGGGGTTTGGGGCGTTAGTGATGTCCTTCTAAAAGGAATTCTAATTAGCTGGCAAAACTTAGACGTTGAAAAACTTAAAGTTACTGTCGTCATTCTTCACAATGGTGAGGATATTAAGGTCATAACAACAAGAAAAAAAAATCAATATTAGTCTAAAAGAAACAATCTTACAGAACTGAAATTGGATTAATCTTACACTTTTTAGGCCTTATAGGGTTTATTATACTAAAAACAAGTTTTGACAGAGAGCATGATAGTAGTAGAAAGAAACTCGTGGAGAGCGTGGCAGCAGAGAGTCCTCAAAGAGAAGCCCCCTTCAAGCAAGTGTTTCGGCCCTTTCTCCTGACACTCTAGGGGTTGGGCCACACCCGGGTTTATGACTCCGGATGTCCCTCTGCTGCCCCTTTTTTTTTTTTCCCCCATCTTGGGACGAGCCATGGCTGGGATTCGAAACCCATGACCCTCTGGGCATGCTCATTTTCTACTTAATGAAATCGCGCTTTAACCACTGACCACAGGGACACCTGATATTTGTAGGAAATTAAGCCTTATGAAGTTCACTTTTGTTCCTCCTTTACCAGATCCAGCTTGAACACCTCTCTGCCGCTTCTGCCATTGCTTCAGGGCTCTGGTTTTTTCCTTCCCTGCAACGAGAGCTGTTTCATGAGGCTGTATGCAGACTTCCTACAAATCCCCTAGCTCCAATTTCTGCAGTGAGGACTTTGACCTGATAGCCTTTTCCCCCTCAGGTTGTTTGCCAGATCAGCATACTTTTCAGTCTTGTAGATTTGAGCTGCCTCCATTCTGTTCTCATATGGCACTGTGAGCTCGATCATGATCAGCTGCTTGGTTGACTTAGAGTGGACTACTATGTCTGGTCTCATGCCACTCTTGCTGATGATCTCTGGGTGACTCTTCCATTCTGGGAGGTCTGCAGTGCACTCCAGTCATCTGCCCCATCCAGCAGACTCTGCCTGCATGTTTCGAGTGGCACTGTTGTTCTTGGCCATGATTTGCTGCCTCCTGCCGTGAAGAATGTTGCGGGTGCTTTTGGAGTCCTGATTCTCCCTTTTGTGGTGTTGGGTACTAGCCCATACTACTTGTACAATTTCTTTGAGCACTTGGTTGTGCCTCCATGTGTACCTTCCTTGAGCCAGGGCTACTTTACATGAGCTTAGAACATGCTCCACTGTTTGTTTTTTATGGCAGAGGGGGCATGCAGGATCGTCTGTTTTCCCCCACTTCACCAGGTTTGCATTTGAGGGCAGAAGGTCATATGCAGATCTGAGAATGAAGCTGATCCTGAGAGGGGCCATGTGCCAAATGTCATTCCAAGTTAGACTTCTTTGGAGTGCATTCTCCCACGTTGTCCATTGCCCTTGCTGGCTCTGCTGGACTGCTTTTTGGAGTCTTTTTTTGGTCTTCTTCTTTTCTCATCTCCTGAATCATCATGTCTCTTTTGGCTTTTCCCTTGGCCTTTGACCACCATTCAGTTTTGCCCCCCCCCCCCCCCCCCCCCCCCCCCCAGTCCTTGTCTGTTGGTCTGTGTGTGTCCTGTTATTTCTCTGATCTTGAGACTTTCTTTTGCAGAATCCATCGCCTCTTGAACTTTCCATTTTTCTGCCTGTCTTCAGCTGGGGCTTGATTGCTTCTACCACCTTGTCTCCTGAGTCCTCCAGCATGCTTTGAAGTCTGATCTTCCCTGCTTTGTATTCCTCCAGGATGGATTTCAGTGGTAGTTTGAGCTTTGCTTGGCGACAGTACAGCGCGATGTCAGTCAGACAGGGTGGGACACCAAGCCATTTCCTTGTGAACTTGTTGATTTTGGCTTCCATTGCCTCCACTGTGCTGGTGCAGATGTCGTATATCATCAGAGGCCATAGGAGCTTTGGTATCAGCATGAACTGCAGACACCAGACCTTGTATTTGCCAGGGAGCCCACACTGGTCAATGGTCTCCAAGCCTTCTTCCGACATCTGCTTGGTTTCTTTTGCTCTTTGTGTGTCTTTCAGCGTATCATCATACCATCTTCCAAGGCTCTTGACTGGTTTCTTCTGTGACTGTTGGAATGGCCTGGTTGGCAACACTGAAGACCACAGATTCGGCCACTTTTCCTTTCCTCAGTGAGAGACTCCGTGATTTCTTTGGCTTGAACTTCATTCTGGATGAGGCAACTATGTCGTCCCAGCCTCTCCAGCACATGACGTGTCTCGTCTTCTCTGGATGAAATCACTGTAGTGTCATCCATGAAGGCCTTGGAGGAGGCATCTTGTATCCATCGCCAAGGTCTGTCTGTCTCGCGTTGTTTGTTGCTGCTTTCAAGATGAGTTCCATTGCCAGCACGAACAGTATCGGGGAAATTGCACAGCCCATTGCAATGCCACTTCCAAGTTGATCCAATCAGTTGTGTACTCCTTGGTAGAGAACCGCATTGAGAAGCCATTGAAGTACTTCTTGAGCATGTCGCGGATGTTCTATGGCACATGGTACATCTCAAGAGCCAACTGTATCATCTCATGGGGCACAGATCCATATGCGTTTGCCAGATCAAGCCACACTACGTCCAGGTCTCTCTTTTCTGTTTTTGCTTTTTGGATTGCGTCCCAGATCATTGTGGCGTGTTCTACACAGCCAGCCACGCCTGGGATGCCACCTTTCTGGACTGACACATCCAAGTACTTGTTTTCCATCAGGTACTTGGTCAGCCTTGCTGCCATGACAGAGAAGAAGATTTTCCCTTCGACGTTCAGTAGTGATATTGGCCTGAACTGGCTGATGTCACTTGAGTTTTGCTCTTTGGGGATGTACACACCATCTGCCGTCATCCACTGGCCGCTGATCTTCTGGTTTCTCGAAGCCGATCGCAGCAGCCTGTGGACCCACTCCAGCACCTTAGGACATTTCTTGTAAAGCTGGTAAGGTATTCCCGTTTGGGGCCCTGGTGATTTTTGCTCTGGCTTGCCCCACCACCTCTTGTTTCCGCCAACGTTTGGAGTTGCCATTGAACTGTTCCTCAGGGTTGGTTGGCCACACCAACTTGAATTTTCGAGTGGTGCTTTTGCTCTTTTGAGTCAGAGTATGTTTTCCTCGAGCTGCTCAGAAACTCCTTTGTCCAACACTTAGGTCCCAGATTTTGGCTGGCTTCCAACAGTGTTCGGCAAACGGAAGGGGTCTTTTGAAGAAGCGCTCTTGTGTCTTCTTCTTTTTGCTCTCCTTTCCTCGCAGATTCCGCTTTGCTGAGGGCGCTGTGTTTTTCTTTCGTTTTCCCCACAGTTTTTCAAGCCTTGTTTTCAGGCTGGCAATTTGGGGTCTTCATTTGCTTCTGAGGTTGTTCTTTTGGTTTCTGATTTTGTCCATCTTTCTTGGGTCTGGTTTCTTTGGAGGTGTTTTTTTTGGGGTAGTTTACCCAAGGCGTCTCTACATGTGGCTTTAACAATGTCCCCTATGTGGCTAGTTTGTGTTCCAGGGTGCTTTTTCCTATCATGCACGAGTCTTTGGACATTTTTGAAATCCAGTTTCTCCCAATCTTCAGTTTCGTTGGCTTTTGGCAGGTTGAGTTTCAGGCACCTGGCATGAGGCCCTGTCAAATTCCTCTCGAACCAACAGCGTATGTCCTTGGCACTGCTTCCAATGGTGGGGATATTAGGTCATAACAACAAGCAAAAAAATCAATTTGGTCAAAATAGAAACAATCTTACAGAACTGAAATGATTAATCTTAAAACATTTAGGCCTTATAGGGTTTTATTTTTACTGAACAAGTTTTGACAGAGAGCAATAAATAAATATAATAACGGATAAATTAAATTTGTTAAAAACTATGGACAAATTAAACTTTATGAAAAAACTCCTCATTGTTCATTGATTTGTGGACAGACTGGTTTTTGGAAAAACAATTTTTGTCCTAGACTATTACAAACAGTTTATCGCTATAATTTGATCATATTGTGATTTTCGTCCAACAATTTAAATGGAACAAAGCATATCAGGATAGAAGGGTTTTATGGACGGATGGGGACATATTTTTAGTTGATCCTAGCAAAAATGAGTGAGTGTTTGAATACTTTTATAGAGCGTTTGCAGGAATCAGACACTTATTTATTAAGATGACTGTTCGGCAGAAAGGGGACATAGTTAAAAAAAGAACCTTTGTCAAAACTGCTTTCAGTGGAAACATGCGGATAAGTGTGTGGATTTTATGTCAAAATATACTCAGTTTAAAAGACTTTAGAGAACAATTAAAGACTGTATTTTTTTTCACATGAAAGACAGAGACGTATTTGATGCAGTAGCCGTGAAAATGATGTTATTGAAAACAACAGAAAACAAAGGATTAACAAAACTAAAATCTGAAAAGTTTAGTAAATTATTATTGAAAACGAAAATCCACACAGTATGCATGTTTTGTAGGGTTACTAGTCAGGGGAACGGAAAATCTGGTCTAGGCAGCTGCCCGAAACTTGTTGAGGGCAGGTGAGCTAGACCAGCATTTTCCCGTTCTCTATGGCTTCTGGACGACTACCTTCCGGTAGCACGGTTGCAAAAAAAAATTGTGATGACCGGAAAGGTCCGTCACACTTCCTGCAAATCACGGTTCTGCTGTCAAAGGGTCGTCCACCTCCCGTCTCAGCCTTCATCAGTTCCTCCTGCATGGAGCACATCCCTCAATAGAACACGTTATCCTCTTGACCTCGTCAAATTTCCTGTCCATCGACTGGAACATGGTCATGAGTTGGACAGGGACGGCCTTCACTCGCTGGTAGGCGCCTCCCTGAGGGGACAGGTTTCTCTTCTAGCTCACTCTGCCACTGTTCCCCCGTCGGGAAAATGGGTCTGCCTGTGCGTCCACGGCCTTACGATGATTTGGACAGGATTGCTTTCTACATCAACCACAACGGAGGAAAGGTTTCCACCCAAAATAAATACGACGGATCAAACCTGCCACTACATTCTCCGCTTCAGCTGCAGTGTGTTAAACTCGCATTGAAACTTTCTTCCAGACCCGTTGAAACATGAAGGCTTGGAACACGGCAGAAAAGACACAAGGGGCCCTTGAAGGCCCGGGCTCCAGATGGGCAAAGGCCTTCGTACACTCGCTGACCAACTCTGGTAGGAAATAAAAATTCTAAGATACTGTAAACAAGAAATATTAGGGAGAGTTACAAAAAGTGCGACTTTATGCGCAAAACCCTGTTCACGCTCCGAGAGAGAGAGAGAGAGGGGAGAGAGGAGGGGAGAGAGAGAAAAGGGGAGAGAGAGAGGGGAGAGAGAGAGAGAAAAGGGCATGGTGCGTGCACACACAGACAACACAAACCCATGCGCATGTATGTACACATGCACTCACAGACACCCCAACCACACACACACACACCCCAAAACCCACACACACACACACACCACACAACACACACACACACACACACACCCCACACAAAATGCAAGAAAGAGTGTTCAAAATACGTTTAGTAAAGCTAACGCAGAAACATGACGTGGAGTTACAACCCCATGACAATTATCAAAGAGAAGAAGGGGAAAAAAAGGAAAGATTTTTTCCTGCCATAAACAAAGCAACACAAATTTGTTCAATTAAAAACCTATGGAACATGCAAAAAATAGTATCTGATGTGTGACAGCATCAAACGGTAAAACTGCCACTTGGTTCAGAATGACCCCAAACGTGGTTCTTGTGGAAAATGTCTGACTTGTTTTGGATGTGAAAGCTTGGATTTGGCCCATGTGTGCCAAAGGAGTTTCTTTCCACGGGTATCAGAGAAGTGATGGCTTTGACTGTGGAGGGAGTCAGTGATGGCCGGGGGTGGGGGGGGTTGTAATGTTGTTGTCTGTGACCCTGGGCCGGGGCGCTGCCTTGTTCGGGGTGAAGATGCAGAGCTCTCAAGTGTCTTGCGTTTCCCCTGTCTGTGTATGGCCCCCCCCCCTGTGCCCTTCTTGGTTGTTCTTCCTTTACTGAACTGACTGGCTGGGCTGAGACGACAGGGAAATGCCACTCGTTTCCGACTGCATTGGGGAGGGCAGGTTGGTCTCCCTTGAACATAAAACATAAAAAAAAAAAATATAAAAGTAACGTCGGAGAAACACGGGAAAGGTTTACTGTAAACTGATATCTGAAAATGGTGTAGACAGTATTATGTGCTGAGTGAAAGAGGTATGCAGGAAAGCGTCTTTCACACGAACGTGATCTATATGATCAAACACAATGCACGTTACATTCATGATTACAAGCCAATGAACTGAAATTCCTCAATTTTCAACACTATCAACAGTTACACTACACACTTTCTCGTATAGATTTTAAATGACACTAGTTTGTAAATCTAAAAAACGAATGTGATCAGTCTGTTATTTCCTTTTGAAAAAAATGTGTTAGCAGTTTGCCGCAAAGTTTTCTCATCTTCAATGTCACGAACGGGTTTTTTTTGTCCGGGGGTAATTTCCAGGTGGGGGATCCTTCCTGTTCGTTTTTATTTCCCATCCGACGACAGAAACCCTAGCAATATGTTTTGGGTCCTGTTTTCGTTATTTCTTGTTCCAGGGGTAGCCTTTCCTCCGCCCTTTCCCCCCTCTATATAATCTGTTTTCATCATCCCCCCTCCTACCTGTAACTGTCCACGGGTTTCCGCGAGGACTCGCTGTGTCAGGTCTGACACGCATGCCTCAGTTTTTCCTCGGAGATTCCCCGTGTTTACTCACCCTAGAATCGAAGCTGACGTTATTGTCGCGGTGTCGTCTTTTAGCACTTTGCGAAAGTCCAGCCTCGAGTCGAAGACATATCTTCCTGGTGCTTTTTCGGGTTCAGCTTTATTGCTGTTTTGATTTCTTCATTGGAATCTTCACCTCACCCCGGAGTGCTATCCTTCATTGGATTGGGCATGGGGGTTTGGGGTTGGCGATTTGGGGGAGCTCTTTTCCCTTGCTGACCAGGGCTGGGGCTGTGGCTCACGACCATTCTTTTCCTCGCGGGAGAGGTTGGGGGCTGGTTTTGGGAAAGACGCTGGTTCTTCAGTGAACGGAGCGTACCCACACGGCTAGCTTTTCACAAGCCTTTTTGGTAAGTGACTTTTTGTTCTTGAGATAGGCTTCTTTGCGTATTTTTCACGGTTAATGTAAAGTAAATCACTTATTAAAATTTCTAAGGTGGGGTCATAATTTTTTCTATCGTTAGTTTCTCTCTAAAAGTTTTGCGTGTTCTGCTGGTTTTCGTCTGCTTCTTGTGCAGGGTTGTTTTAGTTGTCCTGCTAAAAATCTTGTGAGTGCGAGATATTCCCGGTCGAGTATGGCTAAGCATAGAGCAAAAGAATAAGTTTTCATTGAAATTTAGTGCCCCGTGTACTTTCATAATTTACAATATTTGCTTTTTGGTGGAGACAAAGAGCCTGTTTTATTTTGTTGGAGAGTAAATTTTGACTCGTGAGATGAACCGCTTTTGTGTTTGGTCGGGGCAAATTTACCGGGGGTGGGGGGTGGACACTCGTCCACCTCCTTCCAGTCATTGTTTTCTCCCCCCCATGTTTTCGTTCGTTTAAAGCTTAAATACTTGTGCGCATGTTTGCGGGTGAGTGTTCATTATAGCATAATCCATTTTATATTAAAAGAGCAAAAATGCCTGCGGGTGATGGTTCAAAATATTATGTTTTTTTTTTTTAATTTAAAGGGAAGTCTTCCAGTGGTTGCTTGATCCCCTGTTGATTCAATGCATAATTCTTTCTAAATGTTCCTACTAGGTCAGGTTTGGATTGAAATAGATGGATAAATATTAAGGAAGGTAACTCATGGCAAATTTATCAGGTTTCATTAACATTTAGTTGAGATTAGGGCCTGTATCATGTGTGACATGACTTGACCAATACAAGCCCCTCTTTTCCTTACCTAGTATTTTATCTTTCGAGGGACACTTACTGTCTTTATTGGAGGGATCTCATTTTTCTGTTTTTCATTCTTCTATCTGCTGCTTTCCTCCCTCTTATCTCCCTCTTACACTTTCTTTTCTTTGGCCTCGACCAACCCGGGCCCACAACCTCTGACACTGACCAAACTGGAATCATATTCCCAGCATGGTACGCCCCCAGCCTTTGGGCTTGCTTGCTTGCTTGCTTGCTTGCTTGTTTGGTTGTTTCTCCCGGGGGTTTTCGCGGTCTGGCTGTTTCCTCGGAACTCCCGGGCCTACCTCCTCCTTGGCTGCGGTGCGGGGGAGAGCTGCTGAGGCGACGGCAGGAGGGGTGCTGTGTGCTTCCACTGCCGGCTGGAAGTCCCGACTTCCATCAAGACATCATTGACTTGGTTACAAAAGAGAGTGTGTTAGTTGGAAGTGTCCGAGTGGTGTGGTAGTGGTCCAGGCCCCTCTGTCTCCTCTGCTTTTCTTTTTTTTTATTTATTTTTTTTCCCCTTCCTTTCCTGAAAATTCGGGCACTGTGATGTGAACATATTTAGATTTTCTATTTCTTTTCTTTCTAAGAGAAAATAGAGCTGTAATTTGGGGCATCCCGGACGGGGGGGGGGGGGGGGGGGTTAACATTTTTTTTTATATATTTTAGTTGGCCCTATCTAGCATTTAATCTCTCTGTATCTCTCTCTTCTTTTCCCTCCTTTCCCCTGCATTTCTCTCTGTCCTCTCTCTTCTGCTAGTGTTCCCACCCCACTTAGTGTGTGCACAGTGTGAGTGTTGTAATGTGCAATAAATTTTGTTTTGAGTGTATGTCCTGGTCCTTGTTTTGTGGGCGAGTGTGGTATGGGTCCCCTGACTCCACTCTCCCTGGGTTCGGACCGTCGGACCCCCGTACCTGACACTTTTGGTGGAGATGCCGGGAGAGTGGTTTAGTTGGGTAGTCTGCCACCTTACTGCGGGCACAGGATCCCTTTATCTCGTTTTGTGATTGTGTTTAAGTGGGGGGTTTGGTTTGGGTAGGGTTTTAGAGTGTAGGAAGCCCTTTTTGGGGGGAGGAGTAGTGGGGAGAGGGGAGTGGGTCGAGTGTCCCTCCCCCCTCTTACTGCCTTATTGCATACCGCTGCTCTCCTCGCCGAGTTGTCATTAAAAAAAAAAAAAAAAAAATCATTTGATTTTCTGCGGGAAATACTTCCGTTTATTTTGTGTGTGTTTGCAGGATTTTTGCGATTGTATATTCGTCCCCTTGGGTTTTTAAAACCCGTTACACCCTTTTTTCCTCGTTTAGGTGGAAGGATTTACATGACCTTTCGTTTTTTTTTGTTGTTGTTGTTGTTCTTGTTTATAAGTGGGGCGCGTGAATACGCATTGTTCTTTCCTGGGGAGTTGCTATTTGTGGCGACTTTTGTAACACCTTTTTTATCGTTTGAAACTTTTCCATTTGGGTGAAAAGGGTGTGTTAAAACAGCTTTTGTTGGTTAGCTGCGTCAGCCCGCCTAAGCAAGATAGGCCTTGACTGATCGACGTGAATTGGATAATGGACGGGATTTCATCTGTTCTATAATCTAAGAGTCGTCGTTCTCCAATCAGGGGGGCAGTTGTCTGTTTCAATCAGACGCTTCTTTTAGAGTGTAGGCGAGAAGCCTGTGTCAGGTTATTTGGTTCCTTAAAGAAAGACAACGCTTTGTTAGATAAGTCTGACTTAGACGGTTTTGCTACTTTGTTTTGGGAAAAGAATTTCCATACCGTTTGGTCGTTATTGGGACTTCAGTATATTTTGCCTTTGGGGAAACATACTTCGGTGATTTTTGGGTACTTGGGTTGATATCTCTAACTTTTATTGTTGGAAATACCACCCGTGACTAGGGCTTCTGAGACTTTGTGGGAATTCTTGGAGTCGAAAGAAGAACTATTGTTGGGTAGATATCCCCACATTGCGCCGTCCCCTAGCAGTTGCGTTTTTTGGTCACAGTACGTGTGATCTTTCACAGCCTTGTGTTTGCCTGTGTGGGAGCATTGCATGATATTTCCCTCTTGGTTTTCTTAGTTTGGGTGGTCACTTAGTAGTGACAGTTCTCCAAACTGGTGTTGTATTGCTTCCCCATACAGTGGAACCGGTTATTCTTCCCCACGGCTCGACTGTTGTCCACCTTTCGGGCACCTTTTTCCTATGGGCGTTTGATTCCACAGTCAAGTGACACCACACCATGGATCCTTCTGATACCCGCCCTATTACTCGCTCTATGTATAAGAAGGTTAATATCGTTCCAGGCTTAGACAGTCCTGTAGTGCAGGCGACTATGAGTACTTACCACTCAAAAGGTTTATTATCTGGTGCTGCCACTCCCCCCGTCACTGTCACTGCGGAATCTGGGGTTTGGGAAAGACTCCCCTAGGCATGCACTCTCTCTATAAAAGCTTCCAGACTTCACTTCCAGGACCCCAAGCCGACGTATGACCGACGAGAGACCAAGAGGTCCTTTCCACCCGTCCTGGGAAGTCCTTCCCTCCCCGTTACCACCATTTCCCCGCGTCCTCCCTTGGACCCCTTCCTCGCCTGGGAAAATGGAAAAGGAAGAGGGGAAAAGGGGGGAAAAAAAGAGAGCGGGAGGAGAGGAGACTGGAAAAGGAAGAGAGAGAAGCGAGGGAAAAAAAGAGAAGGGAGAGAGGAAGCGAGGGAAAAGAGAGGAGAGAGAAGCCAAAGAAGAGAGACGGTGGAAAAATGGAAATGGAGGAAAGAAGTTAGAGATGGAGGAGAGGAGGTTGGAGAGGAAGGAACGGCGATGGAGAGAGGAGATGGAGGAGAAGGGGACTAGAGAGAGAAGAAAGAAGAGAAAGAAGCTCGAGGAAGGATCTGGAAGAAGAACGTCAAAGCCTGAAGGAAGAACTCCTTGGTCTCTACGCCCTGTTGACGGATCAGTGTCAACCCCATCCGGGACAAGAGACATCCTAGCCGGGGGAGAGGAGTTCCCTTTGGCACCACCGAAACTCGGATGCCCACCTTCAGCTCGGCCAACAACATCGATTACACATCGAGCACTTTGAAGTGTGGGCCCCTGCATTAATCTTTCAGACGAAAAGAAGGCACTGTACCTGATTGCAAGCCTGACTGGGAAGGCAAAAGAAGCTTTCGTGGACAATTCCGCCAAGTACTTCTTACCAGGACCTGAAAGCTGCTCTTCGATCTCCCCCTACATCTGACCCGCCGAATCTTACCGGAAGAAATTCCGCACCATGAGGGAAAGGGTTCTGATGAGACTTTCAAACAGTTTGGCGAAGGCTTGAGAAAGCACCTTTGAATATTGGATCGAGGCTTCGGAAATGGACACGAAGGACTGTCTTTTTCTCGAGCAGCTCTCCATTCCGTATCACCGGATCTGCAATTCAAGCTGGGAGAGTCGCAACCGAAGACCTTCGCCCAGGCCATCAGGATCGCCGAAGCCTTCGCGGACGCCAAGCGTCACCTTTCGTCAGTCCCTGTCTGGACCAAGGGGAGAAGGAAAGCAAACGGGGGGATTAAAGGAGCCTCCTCCGCCGAGGCAGGAAAACCCTCTTCCCGAGGAGTGTCTGGTCCGAACTCGGGCTTGCTTCCTCTGTGGGAAGCGCGGGGCATGTCGTCAGTGACTGCCGCGAGGAAAAAGGGGGCAAGTCCGGTGGTCTTCGAGTCACTGTCTCCTACGGGGGGGATGAGGGACACCCCAGAGTGCCCAACTTTCCCTTCCCTCGTGGGCCAGAAGATAGTCGAGGCGATCCTCGATACAGGTGTGACCGCCATCTTCGTGGACGAGGAATTAGTGCCCGAGGACGCCATCCCAGGACCACCGTGCCACGTAGCCGGGGTGGAAGAGAACTTCCAAGCATCGCGAGATCAGGTCCTTGTTGATTAGTCCACCCCCCACTTTTAAGCAAAGTTTGGGCTGTAGCTCTCAAGAAACCAGCATATTCTCTCCTCATTGGGAATTCCGTTCGTTTCGAGAGTGGAGAAACCCCGACGGATCTCACCTGAGCTCCCTCCAGACGTGGTTGCGGCTGTAACCACACGTTCTCAGGCCAGGGAGAAAGAGGCTTAAGGCAGTTAAATAAAACCTCTTTCGCAGAAGCAGACGGGCACCCTGGAGCTGGATACCATCAAATCGCTCCAGACAAAGGATCCCACCCCAAACAAGGCTCGACTGCTTGTGGGGAAAGAGCCTAAGGTGACTGGGGAGAACACTGTTTGAGTTTGTCCCACGGAAGGGCTGGTACATCGCCGGTGGTCACTCCTACTCTGACAGCCATGCTGTCAGTGGTGCCAAAGGCACTACGACCCCTTTCCCCTTTCCCAAACGCGTTGAGGGCTGGGATTATGTGATCGCGTGCGCGGGAAGGACAAGTTGGTGCAAAGCCAACCTACTCAAAAAGTATGAGCGCCGTGAAACAATGCCAGGGTGGTTTCACCCTATGGTGATTGAGGAGACTGCAGAGGTGCCACCATTGGAGTTTGACATTCCGTGTTTGGCACTTCAACAAGAAGAGACATGGGAGAACGTCAAGATCTCCAACCACCTTTTCGGAGAGTCAACGAAGTCCAAGTGCTGGATCTGTGTAAGGAATACCAAGACATCCTTACGGACGTTCCGCTGAAGTGCAACTTGAACTTGTGCACTTGATCTAACCCAGGAAGATCCCGTCAGGGTCAAACAATTTTCCTCTACCTCATTTTCAAAGGATGTGATTAAGAAAGAGATACACTCCATGTTGCAGATGGACGTCATAGAACGGTGCAGTTTCCCCTATTCGTCCCCCATACTTCGATACGCAAGACCGACGGCAGGATGAGGTTCTGTGTAGACTTCAGGAGGCTGAACAAGATCTTGAGATTCGATGCAGAAACCGTTGCCTGAGATCGACAAGATCTTTGCACAGTTAGCTCAGGCTCGGTACTTCTCTAAGATTGATCTCGCCAAAGGTGAATGAGTGAGGTAGTGTGTTATTGTAAAGGCGCTTTGAGCTTGGTCTGTGACCGAGGATAGGCGCTATATAAATACCCAATATAATATAATATAATATAATAAAAAGGTATTGGCAAATTCCTATGGGGCCTTCAGACCGCGAAAAAACTGCGTTTACATCCAGAGGGACAGTACCAGTTTAAGGTCATGCCTTTCGGACTCAAGACGGCAGGAGCTGTCTTCAGCAGGATCATGAGGACGATGCTGCAACCCCACAACCTGCCTGAGGCTCACAACTACATCGATGCCTGCTGGCAACAGAAAAATTGGATCGACATGTGGAGGTTTCCAGCTCGTGTTTGCCCGTCTCCGACAGTGTCAGCTAGCTGCAAGGCCAACCAAGTGCCAGCTAGGGGGGGCCGAGATCGAGTTCTTAGGACACTTGTTAGGGGGAGGTATCTCCAACCTGAAAGAGACAAGGTCGACCGTTGTAGAGAGTGCAAAACCTCCCAAAACGAAAAAAGGAGCTTCGTTTCCTTCCTGGGCCTTGTCGGTTATTACAGGAAGTTCATCCCCCATTTCGCGGATATCGCCAAGCCCCTGACCGACAAGACCTCAGCCGGAAGCCGGAGACCCTTTTGTGGAGTGACACGGACACTGAAACCTTCAAAAAGTCTGAAAAGGGCAGTCACCAGCCAGCCAGTTCTGCAGCTCACAGACCTGAGTAAGCCCTTCGTCCTGCGGTCTGATTTCTTCCAATGTAGGTCTTGGAGCTGTGCTGTTACAAGACCAAGGCAACGGTCTTCTCCCAGTGGCTTATGCCAGCAAGAAATTGATGGCGCTGAGAAAAATTACCCCACTATTGAGCAAAAGTGCCTTGCTGTGGTCTGGCTACCCGATGGTTCTATCCCCATTTGTATGGGAAGGAGTTTATCCTGGAGTCAATCACCATCCCTCCCGTATCTCCACAGAATCCGCCCCGTTGCAAGAGGCTCAGGGTTGGGGCCATGGAGCTTCAGAGTTTAGCTTTTCAGTTCCGTCACATTCCGGGAAGGGACAATGTAGAGGCAGATTACTTTAGTCAGCTGGAGTGATCAATTCCCGAGTCAGTTCTTGATTGCTGCTTTCACGTGCTATGGTTGAAATGTGTAACCAAAAGTTTTTCGTGACTGGTGTCGCATCCTGTTTTCCTCGGCTCGCTCTTCGCATTATTGTAGTGTTCACTGTTTTTGTCATTAGGCTGGGATAGTCTATTTCCTCAGTGGCACTAGACTTTTTCGTCGGGGGGTGTTGTCACGAACAGGTTTTTGTCCAGGGGTAAAATTCAGGTGGGGAGATCCTTCCTGTTCGTTTTTATTTCCCATCCGACGACAGAAACCCTAGCAATATGTTTTGGGTCCCGTTTTCGTTATTTCTTGTTCCAGTGTGCCTTTTCCCCATCCTTTTCCCCCCCTATATAATCTGTTTACATCATCCTCCCCCCCTACCTGTAACTGTCCACGGGTTTCGCGAGGACTTCGCTGTGTCAGGTCTGACACGCATGCCTCAGTTTTTCTCGGAGATTCTCGTGTTTTTCTCACCCTAGAATCGAAGCTGACGTTATTGTCGCGGTGTCGTCTTTTGGCACTTTGCGAAGTTTCCCGCCTCGAGTCGAAGACATTATCTTCTCCCTGGGAGCGTTTCGGGTTCAGCTTTTATTGCTGTTTTGATTTCTTCATTGGAATCTTCACCTCACCCCGGAGTGCTATCTTCATTGGATTTGGGGATAGGGGTTTTGGTTGGTTGGCGACTTGGGAGCTCTCTTCCTGCTGGCTGGGGCTGTGGTCTCACGACCAAATTTTTTTCCTCGTCGGGAGAGTTGGGGCTGGTGTTGGAGACGCTGGTTCTTCAGTGAACGGAGCGTAGCACACGGCTAGCTTTTCAACAAACCCTTGGTAATGAAAGTTTTGTTCCTTGAGATAGGCTTCTTTGCGTACTTTTCCCACGGTTAATGTAAAGTAATCACTTTTTCAAATTCTAAGGTGGAGGTCATAATTCCCTTTTTATCGTTAGTTTCTCTTAAAAGTTTTGCGTGTTCTGCTGGTTTTCGTCTGCTTCTTGTGCAGGGTTGTTTTAGTTGTCCCGCTAAAATCTTGAGTGCAAGATATTGCCGGTCGAGTATGGTTTCACGCATAGAGCAAAAGAATAAGTTTTCATTGAAAAATTTTGTGTCCGTTTGTACTTCAAATTTTACAATATTTGCTTTTGGTGGAGACTAAAAAGCCTGTTTTATTTTGTTGGAGAGTAAAATTTTTGACTCGTGAACCGCGGTGTTTGGTCGAGGGCAAATTTTCCCGGGGGGGGGTGTAGGACACTTGTCCACCCTCTCTTCCAGTCATTGTTTTCCCTCCCATGTTTTCGTTCTTTGTTTAATGCATAAATACTTGTGTGCATGTTTGCGGGTGAGTGTTCATTATAGCATAATCCATTTTATATATAAGAGCAAAAAAGCCATGGGTGATGGTTCGAAATATTTAGTGTTTTTTTTTTTTTTAATTTTAAAAGGGGAAATCTTCCCGTGGTTGCTCGATCACCTGTTGATTCAATGCATAATTCTAAAATGTTCCTACCTTCTTTTCAGGTTTGGATTGAATAGATGGATAAATATTAAGGAAGGTTTAAATCGTGGCAAATTTACAGGTTTGCATTTAAAATTTTGTTATTTGAGATTTTGGGCCTGTATCATGTGTGACATGACTTGACCAATACCAAACCCTCTTTTCCTTAGTCAGTATTTTACTTTCGATGGACACTTACTGTCTTTATTGGAGGGATTCATTTTTTTGCTTTTTTATTCTTCTATCTGCTGCTTTCCTCCCTCTTATCTCCCCCTTACACTCTTCTTTTCTTTGGCCTCGACCAACCGACCACAACCCTCTGACACTGACCAAACTGGAATCATATTCCAGCATGGTACTGACCCCAGCCCTTAGGGCTTGCTTGCTTGCTTGCTTGCTTGCTTGTTTGGTTGTTTCTCCGGTGGTTCGCGGTCTGGCTGTTCCTCG
>JAFLJL010018643.1:82066-107770 GCA_018398815.1 Conus ventricosus | reverse complement strand
TGCCCAACTCCCGGGAACGGAGAGCTGAGCACTGCAGGGGTTACCTTGGCCAGCCGGAGAAATGCCTGTTTTGACCCAGCCCCATGAAGGGGAAGCCGATTGACACACCCGGGCCAAAGTGTACCCCCTGTCTAGGAGAGGTCCGAGCCAAAGTGATGTATTGAGGGCGCTGGCCCTCTCAATCACCAGGATCTCATTCCCCTCCGTCACAGGTCGCACCGCACGGCAAACGCGGCGGATCTTAAGAAGACCACAGAGAAAAAAAAAGAGTGTGGAACAGAAGGCTTGAAGGGGAGGCGAAGAAAGAAAAGATCCGTTAAGAAAGGCAGAAGACAGAATAGGAAAAAGGTGGGTTACTATTTGTCTGGGCCTCACTCCTAACCTTTCTGACATGGGAGACCCTTCCAGGGGCATCAATTCCTTCCATGTAATGCTTGGCCAGTCAGCAACTTGGCTATACAGGCCTAGAAGCGTTCACAGCAACTAACCATCTAGCCGAGTATTGATGCCCCCGTCAGCAAAGCCTAAAAGATCACTGGACCACGCAAGCCCTCTGACCATGCAAGGTTGCAACCCCGGCTGCCACGGAAACCATAGTGGAAGATTTTCACTGTGAGAAAGAATAAATGTCATTTTATTTTTTACAAAATTGTCATTGTAGATTCACAACAGACACAGGTTTCCTGAGTTGTAAACTAAACATTTTCCATAATTTGTAGCATAAAAAAATATTATTGCAGGATGTCATATAGTACAACTCTCTAAAAAGACATCTGCAGATCCCCCTCCGGGGGTTGCGACCTTGTCGTGGTCGGAGGGTTTGCGTGGTCCAGTGATCCCTTAGGCTTTGCTGGCGGGGGCATCAATACTTGGAGATAGGCTGTTTTTTTCACACTGCTTCTAGGCCTGAGAGGTGCAGATGCTGTTTGGCCTAAGCGTAACGTGGTAAGGAGTTGATGCCCCTGGTAGGGCTTCCCATGTCAGATAGGCTAAGGGTGAGGATCCTGACTAACAGTAACCCGCCTTTCTCCTTTTCTTGTTTTCTGCCTCCCTTATTTGGCCCTTTTCTATCTTCGTCTCCCCTTCAAGTCTTCTTTTCCACACTCCTTTTCTCTCTGTGGTCTCCTTAAGATCCGCCGCGTTTGCCGTGCGGTGCGACTGTGTCGGAGGGGAATGAGATCCTGGTGATTGAGAGAGCCAGCGCTCATCAACACATCACTTTGGCTCGGACCTCTCCTAGACAGGGAGTACACTTTGGCCCGGGTGTACTAATCGGCTCCCCTTCTTGGGGTTGGGTCAAGACGGGCAGTTCCCCAGCTGGCCAAGTAAACCCCTGCAGTGCTCAGCTCTCTGTTCCCGGGAGTTGAGCATGATCAGGGGGGATAGGGTTGGTTGCTTCTGCTTGTCGTATGTCTCTCCCGAAGCCTGGAAGGGGTCAAGACATTGGTTTCTTGGCCTGGCCCCTTAGTTGGACTCCAAGGTGGGTGGGTAAGGGAGGGATGAAACACAAATTCACTCAATATGGCTTTTTCAAAAATCATCCCCCCAAAAAAGAGGAAGGCAGCATCCCCTATTTCAGGGGATTTCGATTCTGACAGCGATTCGGATATGGAGGTACGACAGAAGACAGGTTTTTGGGCTTCCTGGCTCGTTATGGAAGGAACGGAGCAAGAAAGACCCCTTTCAGCTTTGAGCCCTTTGCTATCCAAAAGGGCTTTCAAGGTATAGCGGGTGACCCTCGGTCCATCAAGAGGTTGAGGAATGGTTCCTTTCTTATTCAATGTAAGTCACAAAAGCAATCTGAACAGCTGCTGAAGGCAACGAAACTTGTGGACAGGGAGATCAGGGTAACTCCCCACAAACAATTAAATTCATCAAAAGGAGTGATTCGCTGCAGGGAATTATCAGGTGTTTCAGAGGCAGAAATCAAAACGGAGCTGGCATCCCAGGGTTGTGACGGAGGTGCGCAGGGTGACTATCAAGAAGGGTGCAGAAAGAGTGGCCACCAACACCCTCTTTCTGACATTCTGCAACCCTGTGCTGCCTCCGGTCATCAAAGTCGGCTACCTGATTGTCCGGGTTCATTTGTACGTTCCGTCCCGTTGAGGTGCTTCCGATGCCAGAAGTTTGGCCATGTCAGAGACCGTTGTTCTGGGCAGGAGGTGTGTGGTATTTGCTGCAAGGCAACCCATGATGGGCCGTGTAAAGATCCGGCACATTGTGCAAACTGCGGTGGCGACCATCCCTCCTCTTCACGGAATTGTCCTCTGTGGATTCAGGAAATCTGCAATACAAAGGGTTAAGACAGAAAGAAGATCTCCTTTTTTGAAGCCCGCAAGCAGGTTGTGGGCAGTCAGTCGCCGACAGCTTCTTCGTATGCTTCGGCCGTAAAGAAAGTTCCTACAGTTTCAAACTCGGTCAGTCTGCTGTCAGACTGATAACTTTACGTTTTCGAAAACATTGCAAGTAAGATCTGTCAGTTCTGGTGGTAGCAAGTCCACCACCTTCCCAACCAAAGTGACTGCCCTGGTGGAGGCAAAAATCCGCCACCCCTCAGACTGCCCAGCAGTCTACAACATCTGCTGCTGGGCAGATTTAAAATACCAGCAATTCCCCCTCGAACTCCTCTGTCCAGTGCCGTGCGGGCAAGGGAGTTCAACCAGTGTGGAGATGGTGGAGATAAGGAAGAAATCTCCACCGTCTCCCAAGTCCAGACCTCCACCATCTCCAAAATCCAGGCCTTTGTCACCTGCGGGCAAGTCTGCCAGCGGGTCCAAAGACCAACACAGTCCAGTGCAACTAAAAATAAGTTCACTCCATTGGCCGCAGATGCTGATGAGGAGATGACCTGATCTCTCTCCTTTTCGCCCTCTGCACCATGGATAATACAATATTCCATTGGAATATCCGTGGTCTAAATTCCAACTTCGAGGAGCTGCAGCTTCTGTGTCAATCTATGAAACCTTCTGTCGTGGCTCTTCAAGAAACCCAAATTCAAAGCCAAAAGACCTTTACTCTTTCTGGCTTTAATATTCTTTCAAAACCTGCACAACCATCCACGTTGGGACTGTCGGGCGGTGTTGCCCTTCTCCTTCACAAAACTTTGTTGTATAGTCCTGTCGCTCTGTCTACCTCCCTTCAGGCTGTAGCTGCGAGAGTCACTCTCCACAAGACTGTGACCATCTGTTCTCTTTATCTACCTCCTTCTGTCCCGGTTTGTCGTCAGGACCTTGTCGGTCTGATAGGAGAACTTCCTCGACCTTTTTTGCTGTTGGGTGACTTTAACGGTCACAATCCTCTTTGGGGTAGTGCCGGTACGTCATCCAGAGGTCTGCTGATTGAGGATATCCTGTCGGATTTGGATTTGTGTTGTCTGAACGACGGATCTGCAACTTACCTCCACTCTTCCACAGGTTCACTTTCGTGCTTAGATTTGTCGGTTTGTGACCCCTCGCTGGTCCTGGACTATGAGTGGTCTGTCCATGACGATCTGCACGGAAGTGACCATTTCCCTGTCCTTCTACAACCTGTATTAACTGAACACGTCTCTGTCTCTCAACATCTCAATTATAAAAAAGCAAACTGGGATCTATTTGCAGCCACTGTTTCTAAGGAGTTCCAGGACACTGATTTTTTTCAGAGTCCTGACCCAGCTGAATCACTGACTAACACTATGATTAAATGTGCTAAGGCCTGTATTCCAGTGTCTTCCGATAAACTTCAAATGCCAAAAACACCCTGGTTCGATTCAGAATGCCAACAAATTTCCAAAGTTAGAAAACGGGCTCAGCGTCAGGTATACCAACGACCTTCGGGTCCCAACGCTCGAGCCCATCAGAAACTCCGTGCTAAATCAAGACACACTTTTAAAATCAGTAAACGTCGGTCCTGGAGAAGCTTCTGCTCCAGGCTGACATCAAAAACTTCTAAGAAAAAAAGTGTGGAACATCATTAAGAAAATCAAAGGGAAGAACACCTGTCCCACTGTGAACCATCTCAAGTTTTCGGATTCTTTAATAACAGAGAAGAAAGCAGTTGCTAATCTGCTTGCTTCAAACCATTGAAAAGAACTCCTCCTCTTCTAATAAATCAGTCACTTTTGTCAAACACAAAGCCCTCAAAGAAAAATCTCCCTGCACTTTTCATCCGACAACATGGAAGACTACAATCTTCCTTTTACATTAAACGAGCTGAAATCTGCCTTACTCTCTTGCAGCGATTCCTCTCCAGGTATAGATGACATACATTATCAACTATTGAAACATCTTCCGCAAGAAGGTCTGAACATCCTGTTACAGGTATACAACCACGTGTGGACTACAGGTTGCTTTCCACCCTCTTGGCGGACAGCCCTCATTATTCCCATCCCCAAACCTGGAAAAGATCTTTCTAATCCTTCAAATTACCGTCCCATAGCTTTGACCAGCTGTGTTTGTAAATTAATGGAAAAAATGGTCAATGCTAGGCTCATGTGGAAACTTGAAACCGATGGCCTTTTGGCGAAAGAACAGTGTGGTTTCGCAAACATCATAGTACAGTTGACCATTTGATTCGTCTGGAATCTACACTTAGGAACGCTTTTTTAAACAAACAGCATGCAGTGGCAATTTTCTTTGACTTGGAGAAGGCCTACGATACCACCTGGAAGTCGGGGATACTCCATGATCTCCACGATCTGGGTTTTCGAGGTCATCTTCCGCTTTTTATTCAAAATTTTTTGGCAGAACGACAGTTTCAGGTCCGGGTTGGCACCACTCTCTTGATGTCCACGAGCAGGAGTTGGGTGTTCCACAGGGAGCATACTATCTCCTGCCCTCTTTAGTATTAAGATCAACAACATTGTGAAATCAGTTCAGCAGGGTTCAGACTGCTCATTGTTTGTGGATGATTTTGCTGTCTACGCAACTGGAAGCCTGTACCCGAGTGTCCAGCGCAGGCTCCAGCTTTGCGTAGATAAAATCCATCGGTGGGCGGATGAAAACGGTTTCACCTTTTCTGCTACAAAAACCCAGTGTATTCACTTCCATAATTTCCGTCAGTCTTTTTCAGATCCGGAACTTCAAGTAGGGAAATCTCCCATTCCAGCTGTCAAAGAGGCCAAATTTCTGGAGTCATTTTTGACCAAAAACTTAACTTTCTCAGCCATATCAAAAACCTCAAAACTGCTTGCCAAAAGGCACTGAATATTCTGCGGGTCGTAGCACACACCGACTGGGGCGCTGATAAGAAAACTTTGTTGCACCTCTACAGAGCCCTGGTCCGTTCTAAACTGGACTACGGTTGTGCTGTGTACGGCTCCGCAAGATCATCTTACCTCAAACTCTTGGACCCTATCCACCATCAAGGGCTTCGTCTCTGTCTTGGAGCGTTCCGCACCACCCCTGTGTACAGCCTGTACGCAGAGGCAGGTGAACCTTCACTGTCCAACCGTAGGCTGAAACTGTCTTTGAATTATTACATCCGACTGTTCTCAGAACCGCAGAATCCTGCCTATGACTGTGTTTTTGACCCTCCGTTCAAAGTAAGTTTGAAACAAACCCGAAATGTATTCCGCCGTTTGGGCTTCGTATGCAGCCTCACGTGCGGAATGCAGGTATAGACCTGGGAGTAGTTTCCGATTTTTCCAAGTTTCCGGATCAACCTCCATGGACCTTTTTCACACCAGAGATTCGTTTTGATCTAGCAGCTTTCCGTAAGGAGTCTACCAGCTCTCTGGCGTACAAGGCTTTGTATGCCGAGCTCTGTTCCAAATTCCCATCCTATCAAAAAGTTTTCACTGACGGTTCAAGTCTGAGGATGGAGTGGCCTGTGCAGCCTACTGCCCTGGGGCTCCCTCTCAGATATTGTTGGAACATATACATTCAGATGCTTCTGTCTATTCTGCTGAACTTACTGCTCTAGTACTGGCTTTGAAGATAATCTCCCTTTCTTCGAGGAGGGACTTTCTGGTTCTGTCGGATTCGCTGTCAGCTTTGGAGGCCATAGCTGGCCGCAACCTTCAGCATCCAGAACTTTTACTTTTTTTTGAACTTTTTAGCAAGTTGAAGGCGGACGGTTACAACATTACTCTTGCTTGGGTTCCTGGCCATGTTGGCATCGGCGGGAACGAAATGGTTGATCGTTTAGCCAAGAACGCCACAAGAGAGAAACTGTCCAACACTTATATCCCTGCTCAGATGTGAAACCGAAAATTAAACGATTATGTGAGAGACCTCTGGCAGGAGGATTGGAACACACAGACGAATAACAAACTCTTTCAGATCCGTCCAAACCTTAAAGACTTCCTCCCATCTACGTCGGGTGGTCGTAAAGAGGAAACGGTTCTGTGCCGGCTGCACACCGGCCATTCGTATTTTACCCATTCTTACCTTTTAAAGAGTGAAGAAGCTCCGTGGTGCATTCCATGTCATGCACCACTCACAATGAAACATGTTCTTTTAGAGTGTTGGGACTTGCACGATGTAAGACACAAACATTTTACAGCGGAGTCCATGAAGATCCTGTTCAGGGATGTCCCGCCTGACGTGATCCTTGGGTTTTTTGAGAGAAATTAACATTTTTCATCTGATTTGAGATTTTACGGAAGAAGGATTTTTAACAAGTTTCTGGTTCGTTTGTAGACGATGTCATTTACGAGATGTGTGAAAGTTTGTTTTTTTTTTTTTTTTTTTTTTTTTTTTTAAATGACTGGTGAGTTGATTTTAACGTGGTGACAGCCCTGATGTGGCCCTCTGCGGTCGGCTGGGCTATAAGCAACATTATCTATCTATCTATCTGCAGATCCACAACGAAATCAGTGTAGAGCATGATACACACACAAATTTTCTTTGCACAATGCAAAATATAATTTGAAGCGTATTTTTCACCTTAGTTTTTATTTGGTTTTGTAACAAGCAGGGGATCTCCATTAGCAAATCAAAATTACCGTGCTAGAGAAGATAGCAGGGCTTTTGCTGGGGTGAAAATCTTTCCGGTCCCAGGGACCCCTTCATCATATTTTTAAGGGGTCCCAGGCTAACATTAAGGGGTCCCTACACCACAATAAAACAACAAAATAAACGTTAAAAAATTGCATCCCTGTACGCGCACTGCAATTGTGACAGACACATCGTCACAATAAAAACAACAAAATAAACATCAAAAATTGTATCCCTACACAAGCACTTAATTTTCTCAGACACATTGTCACAATAAAACACAACAAAATAAACATAAGAAATGACATCCCAGCACAAGCACTGCAATTGTCAGACACATGGTCACAGATGGCGATGTGTCAGTGCCATGAAGTGTGCGCAGGCATCTGTGATCAGCTTCTCCTCGCTGTAGTTGGGGGTGCTTGGCAGCATTCTTGATGAACAGCTTGGTCTCCACTGCCTTGGTGCTGAGGCTGCTCCTGAGGGGGTGTGTGTGGATGAGGTTCTGGGAAGAGAAGCCTCTCTCACAGGGCACAGATGTCACAGGTATGGTGGGGGAGATGGCAGCCAGAGTGACAAACTCAGGGAAGGTGTCAGCACACTGCAGCAGGATGTGCTGACACATGGCCTGCAGCCCCTTGTCCCTGTGTCTGCCCAGCAGCGCCTTGAAGAGCCTCAAGGAGTCCCTGGCTAAGTCCCCATCCACCTGGTTGTATCTGGCCAGCAGCCGCTCCAGGGCCTCCTGGCCGTGCGCCCTGACCACCTCCTGGGACTGGGCAGGTGGGAGGGGTCCAGCACTGTGGCCAGGTCTTTCAGCACTGCCATGTCACTGGCTGGGAAGCGCTTGTCCATTTCCTGCTTTATCTCCCTCACAAAGTCTGCTGCTGCTTTGCCTTTCACATCATCTTCACTGCCGGCCACTCTGATGCCCTGGAACTTCCCCAGACTCTGCTACCTGGGTGAGGAAGTCCAGCAGGACTGACCCAGGGTGCTCAGAGAGGTCCTCCAGGGTGTCAGTAGTGGCAGACAGCATGTCTTCCACCTGCTGGATGTCGATGCTGTCCTTCTGGAAGACTTTGCTGCATCTGGTCAGAGCCGACAAGATGTCGCACAGCAGGCAAATCACCCCAATGAACTTGTAGGTCTTCACCACTTTGAGGATGCCCCTTGTCTTGGCCCCTCCATCAGTGCTCTTGCTGACAGCCTCATGGTCCAGCGCCAGCACAGGCAGCCCCAGGCAGAGTGCGCAGCCTTCACACTGTCATGCAGTGACAGCCACCTGACACTGGTCGGCTTCCTGAACTTTTTCACCTGCACCTTCATCACCTCCTTCAGCTCCTGATCTTATTGTACCTGCAGGCAGAGTAATGAAAAAATGTGAAGATGTTGACCAGTGTGGTCTGCATAGTGTCGAGGTAGGGGACACTCTTTGACGCCCACTGACACACCAGGGCCAACCTGTGGGCCACACACCAAGTGCCCACCAGCTTGGGGTTCTGCCTCAGCAGCTTCACCACCACCCCATTCAGCCTGCCCACCATGACAGCAGCCCCGTCTGTCCCCACCCTGACACCCTTTCCTGGGGAACCCCAATGTCCTGCAGACACTCCAGGATGGCCTCTGTGATGGTGTCTGCCTTCCCATCCTTCACCACCTTGTTGGCAGCAAATTCAACCCGCCCCACCCCCACCATCGATCACTTTGCAGAAAATGACCAGTTTTTTTCTGGATAGCCACATCCACGGACTCGTCCAGCATGATCCCTATGCAGGCGCTGTCTCTGATCCTGCTGAAGACTGCTGTCTGCACACGCTGCCCAGGGAGGCCTGAAGCTCTGCCGCCCTGTTGTGGTCTGTGGAGGCTGGCTGGCTGATCCTGGGTCCGCACCAAGGCCTGAAAGACGCAAGCTTTTTTTAGGTTCTAATTTCATCATCAGTATACGAATCAGATCTGTTTTATCAATTAAAACTAGAGCCAACTGCCCTTTCACACACACACACACACACACACACACACACACACACACACACACACACACACACTCGCACTCACAGACACACACACACACACACGCTTAATTCATTCTCTTTCTCTCACACACTAACACAACACGCATACACACAGAGGGGGGGGGGCACACACAATCATTCTCTCACACACAATGTCCACACTCTCTCACTTTCTCCCTCTCTCTCTCTGTCACACACACGGCCTCACATTAAAGTCACGAGTCTGTCACACACACACTATCACACACAATAATAACAGTAACACGCACACAAACACAACCATTAATGAAGGCTGCTTCATACCTGGGCATGGAGTAGTGACTTGAACTTGGTATCTGGCAAGTCATCAGTCGCTAGGATCAGGGCTGCTCCCATCTGGGCAAACAAGACGTGGGATGTCTTCTCGAGGGCCCTTTTGACTGACTTCGCCATATCAGCTTTCCTCTTATCAGCAGCCACGGCATTCTTGTGGTCGGCAGTCGACTCATGCCTTGTTAGGGCGTTTTGTTGAAAATTTGTGCAGCCACTGACGAAAAACATTTTTTTCCAATGTCTTCTTGCATGCTACACACTTCATTGCAGCTGATGACTCGTCAAATTGGAGCCACGGAAACTCCTTCTCCCATGCCGAGTTGTAAGCTCGAACTTTTTTTTTCTTTAAAGTTGGATTATCATCTTTTGAGCCCTCACATTTACTTGCCTCCGGAGTAGAACAAGACGGAATGGGTTCTTGATCTTCTCGATCTTGCTCCTCTGCTACGCTTTTTCGCTTTTGCGACGATGATTTCGTTAACCACGCTTCGAGAGACATGTTGGAAACAAAGGCTTCACGGAAATGCCTCTCTCCTGCCAGGAAAACGAAAAGCGTCATCGTGACATCACATGGCTCAAAGTAGGAAAATTCGGTCAACTGAAAACGAGGCTGTGGCCTAGCGTTAAGCTTAGTCAGTCAGCCTCTGCAGACAACAAAAGTGACCGACTTACGTTGTTAGGAGGCTGCCCTACTCACTTTGTTACTGTTCTAACTTGAAAAGGGATGGGTTCGGTCCGAAGTGTAGCAGACCTACGATGTTACGGCACCTAACTTACAATGTTGAAGGCAGTCTTTTCTCACTTTATGTCTGACTTCACCAAAATTTGAAGGGGTCCCTGGGGACCCCTTACACGGACGGACACCCAGTGCGTCCTGTAGAGTTTTAATGCGTACTGTACGCAATTTTTTGCGTTTTCAGAAGCCCTGAGATAGCCTGCCTCTCAGTCTCAGACTGAGGAGAAAATTGAAGTCCACGTTGAATTGGAGACTAATATAAAACTAGATATATTTATGGTATGTAAAATTGAAAATTATTATTGTAATTTATCCAGAAATTGCATTTAAATTATTGCTGAGCACCTGCATTTCAAGCACCTTTCCACATTGAAATTTTCTTTTAAAAAATCATAGTGACGGATGCAACCCTTTATTCGATCTGTCTTTCGGAAAATATTTAATGTAGGCCTAATTAATGTAACAAAACTGCCACAAGTGAACAACAGTTTGCCATTGTATGTGATCATGATAACAAAATATTCATGACAATAGCAAAAACAGCCTGTCATTGTTCATAATGAAAGCAAATATAGTCAGTCTTGGTTCATCACGATAGCATGAAAATTGTTCCGCTTAAAAAAACAAAAAATCGAAATTCGCATGATGTGTTTTTTTTTTCCAATAAGGAGATATCAAAACAGTTTTCAGTTGAAGGCTTTCCGAGCAAAACGTGACGAAAAAGAGCACTGATCGCAAAAGTCATGGAAATTTTCTCAGATCGAACATAATCGGTCAGTCTTCAGTAGTGATAGCAGAAAAAGTCAGTCAGTGCTGATGTTGCCACACTCTGCACAGGACACCACCAGCATAATTGATGACCCCATTCGGAAGTTAGCACCCCCCCCCCCCCCCCCCCTTTCTTGTATGGTCAGCAGCTGAAAATGTAAGAGTTTCCTCAGAAAAGGTGAGTGTGTGTGTGTGTGTGTGTGTGTGAATGCTCATTTGTGTGGAAAAGAAATGTCAAATTACCCCAGAAATTGTGTGTGTGAGAGAGGGAGAGAGAGAGAGATAGAAATTGAGTCCCTGAACGTACACATCTGCACATGTATTCTCTCTCTCTCTCTCTCTCTGTGTCCGTCTCTCTGCTGGAATAAAGACCTAACTCATGGATTCATTGCATGAAGGGCAGTGTAGTTTGGATATATCGCCTGCAGTTGCGCGATGTTTGCGATCACGTTCAAGTCGGTCGATCCGGTCACATCTTGTTCCTCCATCCCCACTTTCTCTGCCTTTGAAGGCTCCATGTCCAAATCACTCGACTCCTCCAATTTTCTTTTCCGGCTGCTAAAATACTTCATCTTGCGGATTGAAGCACTACTGGCACTTGAAGGCACCGTTTTTGATGTTGATGGCATGGGTGATGGGTATCTTTGACGAGATGTGGATGGAGCCGGACTCAACGATTGTGTTTCGCTGGGCACAGTGGTCTCCTTTGTCTCCGGTTTACAGCCTTTTTGTGTGGTTTTCTTCCCCCTTTTCCGTTTTCCAAACTTGTGGATAGTTCGAAATTTTCCTTTTTTTGGACCAGGCATTTCGATCGCTCCGATTTATCGCTCACAAAGTAAAATAATGCACTGCGGACGTACACAGAACAGACTTTCCGCAGACGATGGTGTGCTTATGGTTGTTTGCAGCCAATGGTTAGGCTCAGATAGGTCACATGACTAAAACATCCATCATAAAAAATCGAAAAAACCTCAAGTGGTCCATATTTGGGGTCTTGGTGCCAAATACAGACCAGCAGAGTTACTAATATAGACCAGGTCTTAATATGCATGAAATAAGAATCTGTGCGAAAGAAAGCATCTGAAATAATTAAAGAAGTATTCTAAGATCAGACATGTTCACACACACGAGCACTTGCCTATTCACATCTCTGCACATGCGCTTGTGCGCATGGACTCTCTCTCTCTCTCTCTCTCTCTCTCTCTCTCTCACACACACACACACACACACACACACACCACACACACACACACACACACATTTTAGCAACAAATTAATAAAATTATGGCAACAGTAGTCAATGAGATGAATATAAGCAAAACAAACAACTGTGTAGACCTAATAAGCTAAAACAATAGGGGGAAAACACCAAAAACTAAAAGCAAAACAGTTGTCAGCTTGACCAAAGCGGTTTTTTTTGTTTTTTTATTTTACTTGCATGCTGCAGTAGCCTAACTCGCACACACACACACATACACACACAAAGGCTCTCACACACACACACGTTTAAGACTTAACAGAGTTCACAAATGAAATCGGGTTCACTTGTCCTAGCCAGCGCAATCCTCATGAGCCCATCTTTTGCATGATCGACAGCACATCATGTCCTCCACTCTGCATTCACCACACATGAAACAGTCTTACTGCTCTGGTTCTGGCTTTGAAGATAATCTCACATTCTTCGAAGAGCGACTTTCTGGTTCTGTCGGATTCGCTGTCAGCTTGGAGGCCATAGCTGGCCGCAACCTTCAGCGTCCAGAACTTTTACATTTCTTCGAACTTTTTAGCACGTTGAAAGCGGACGGTTACAACATTACTCTTGCTTGGGTTCCTGGTCATGTTGGCATCGGCGGGAACGAAATGGTTGATCGTTTAGCCAAGAACGCCACAAGAGAGAAACTGTCCAACACTTATATCCCCTGCTCAGATGTGAAACCCAAAATTAACGATTATGTGAGAGACCTCTGGCAGGGGGATTGGAACACACAGACGAATAAACAAACTCTTTCAGATCCGTCCAAACCTTAAGGACTTCCTCCCATCTACGTCAGGTGGTCGTAAAGAGGAAACGGTTCTGTGCCGGCAGCACACCGGCCATTCGTATTTTACCCATTCTTACCTTTTAAAGAGTGAAGAAGCTCCGTGGTGCATTCCATGTCATGCGCCACTCACAATGAAACATGTTCTTTTGGAGTGTTGGGACTTGCATGATGTGAGACACAAACATTTTACAGCGGAGTCCATGAAGATCCTGTTCAGGGATGTCCCGCCTGACGTGATCCTTGAGTTTTTGAGAGAGATTAACATTTTTCATTTGATTTAAGATTTTACGGCAGAAAGATTTTTAACAAAGTTTCTGGTGCGTTTGTAGACGATGTCATTTAACGAGATGTGTGAAAGTTTTTTTTTTTTTTTTTTTTTTTTTTTAAATGACTGGTGAGTTGATTTTAACGTGGTGACAGCCCTGATGTGGCCGTCTGCGGTCGGCTGGGCTATAAGCAACATTATCTTATCTTATCTTATCTTTCAGATCCGTCCAAACCTTAAGGACTTTCTCCCATCTACGTCGGGTGGTCGTAAAGAGGAAACGGTTCTGTGCCGGCTGCACACCGGCCATTCGTATTTTACCCATTCCTACCTTTTAAAGAGTGAAGAAGCTCCGTGGTGCATTCCATGTCATGCGCCACTCACAATGAAACATGTTCTTTTAGAATGTTAAATGACTGGTGAGTTGATTTTAACGTGGTGACAGCCTGATATGGCCCTTTGCGGTCGGCTGGGCTATAAGCAACATTATCTTATCTCTTATCTCTTTTAGAATGTTGGGACTTGCACGATGTGAGACACAAACATTTTACAGTGGAGTCCATGAAGATCCTGTTCAGGGATGTCCCGCCTGACGTGATCCTTGAGTTTTTGAGAGAAATTAACATTTTTCATCTGATGTAAGATTTTATGGAAGAAAGATTTTTAACGAAGTTTCTGGTGCGTTTCTAGACGATGTCATCTAATGAGATGTGTGAAAGTTTTTTTTTTCTTTTTTTTTCAGATGACTGGTGAGTTGATTGTAACGTGGTGACAGCCCTGATGTGGCCCTTTGTGGTCGGCTGGGCTATAAGCAACATTATCTTATCTTACATGAAACAGTGCCTACCCTTTTCACCGACTGCTGATGATCGCCTGCAGTTGCGCGATGTTTGCGATCACGTTCAAGTCGGTCGATCCGGTCACATCTTGTTCCTCCATCCCCACTTTCTCTGCCTTTGAAGGCTCCATGTCCGAATCACTCGACTCCTCCAATTTTCTTTTCCGGCTGCTAAAATACTTCATCTTTCGGATTGAAGCACTACTGGCACTTGAAGGCACCGTTTTTGATGTTGATGGCATGGGTGATGGGGATCTTTGACGAGATGTGGATGGAGCCGGACTCAACGATTGTGTTTCGCTGGGCACAGTGGTCTCCTTTGTCTCGGTTTACTGCCTTTTTGTGTGGTTTTCTTCCCCCTTTTCCGTTTTCCAAACTTGTGGATAGTTCGAAATTTTCCTTTTTTTGGACCAGGCATTTCGATCGCTCCGATTTATCGCTCACAAAGTAAAATAATGCACTGCGGACGTACACAGAACAGACTCTTTCAGCAGACGATGGTGTGCTTATGGTTGTTTGCAGCCAATGGTTAGGCTCAGATAGGTCACATGACTAAAACATCCATCATAAAAAATCGAAAAAACCTCAAGTGGTCCATATTTGGGGCCTTGGTGCCAAATACAGACCAGCAGAGTTACTAATATAGACCAGGTCTTAATATGCATGAAATAAGAATCTGTGCGAAAGAAAGCATTTGAAATAATTAAAGAAGTATTCTAAGATCAGACATGTTCACACACACGAGCACTTGCATATTCACATCTCTGCACATGCGCTTGTGCGCATGAACTCTCTCTCTCTCTCTCTCTCTCTCTCTCTCTCTCTCTCTCTCCCCCACACACACACACACACACACACACACACTTAATTTTAGCAACAAATTAATAAAATTATGGCAACAGTAGTCAATGAGATGATTCAGTGTTGATTCTAGAGCGCGTCCTGGCCGAAATCACGCTGAATTTTTGGTAAAGACGCTTAAAAAGAGAGCCTATGCGTCCCCTGTGACGCAAGAAAAAACGAATAGGACGCGTTATTTAACCACCAATGCGTCAATGGGCTGTCGAGGTCGAAATGTAACAAAGAGTTACTTCCCTTCCTTGGGGGTTTCCGACTTGGTCGACATGGACGCCACAGTGCAAACTAACGCAACTTCTGCCTTGAGATACGCTCAAAAGCTTAATCCAAATGAAAAAAAAAGATGCTATTAAAAAAATTCTGGACATCGATGGAGTTGATCCATACGAAATCCCAAGGCAATCGTGCACATGCATTGCTAATTGAAAAGCATGTTCATATGCTATGTCCTCTATACTTCAACAGTTTCTTGTGCATGATTTAATGTCAGCCAGCTGTTACAAGCAACAGCTTCTTGTGGTCATTCAGTGACTGAGATATTTGATGAAACTGGTGTAAGCTCTGTGTCTGTGTGTGTGTGGTGGGGGGTGGAGATGCTTCATTTTTATACATGTATTTCTAACTGGAAAAAATAGTCATGTGTATTATTCACTGTAACACTAAAAGGGTTTATTGTGCATGACTTCATATGTCAGCCAGTTGTTAGAAGCAACAGCTTCTTGTGGTCATTCAGTGACAGAGATAGAAGAAACCGGTGTAAACTGTGTGTGTGTGTGTGTGTGTGTGTAAGTTATTGTCTTTTTGTCGCTTCTGCTAATACTGAAAGCATGTTTCGCCCTAAAAATAACTTTACAACTGATGCAAAATATTGGTATCACTTCTTTTTATGTAACAATAGGAGGACACATGTTAACCAGAGCACATGACACAGTCACAATTTTATCTAGAGTTGTTACTTGTTCCCCAGTACGAGTAAACAGTAGTTCTAGGGGAATGGTGCTGCTAAGAATTGTGCATTTGTTGCTTACCATCCCAATCACACGTTCAACATGAATTCGTAAGCGCGCTAAATTTCTTGTTGATTCAATTTCTATTGCACTGAGTTGAAGTTTACCTTTTGTGAAAGCAGGAATTTTCACTTCAGCTCCTTGCATTGCTACCAGCTCAGCAATATCAAAACCTCTGTCTGCCAAAACAATGTCATTTGGGAGAGATTGTTCAAGTATCCACTCCCTTCACAAACTTTTTTGTCACAAGCCCCGCCACCCCATCCTTTGGATATAAAAGAAATGTGTCCCTGAGATGTAATTGAAATGAGATGTTTGATTGTGTTGTCGTGTTTATAATTTGACCATGTCAGTGCACTTGTGTCCGAACTGGAAGGCCTCTCAATGAATATTTCAAAGCAGTCAATTATTGACACAACTCGTCGCCATGGATACCCCTTAAACTGAACAGGCAAACTTGTGTGAATACTATGTCTGTCTGGCCAGAACACCTGTGCATTGAGCTTGTAGTACAGAACATGTATTGTCTCATGAAATACTTTGGAGGCAGTGGATCTTGACACACAGAAGATGTAGGCCAGGTGTTTCAAAGGAGTATTCAGTCTCATATAGATCAAAGTCAACATCAAAGCTTGGAAGTGAGTGAGAGCTCGTCTTGTATTCTGGGGCATATGAGAAGCCAGAAAACCAAACAGGACTGACAGTGCTAAAAAGTCAGTCAGTCCTGTGAAGTACTTGACTGTGTCGTCTTGATCGTGCAGAGACTGCAGAGTCATTTTTTTGCTGGCAAGGGCCTCTTTCAGTTGCAGGTTTTCCTGAGTCAGTCTGTTTGGTTCACCTCTCATTAACTGTTCCTCTTCTACTGTTAGGCTGCTCATTTGTGACTCGGTCTGACAAAACGTCCCAAACTCATCACTGTCAGGTGGTGGTGATTGAACTGTCAGTTCATTTACACTGGTTTCAGTGTCATCAGTACACAGAATGTCTTCTCCAAAATGTGCATCTGTTTCCACTTCAGTAACTTCATCACTTGTTGTTGTTGTCTTTAACTGCTTGTTACTGTTTCTGTTTTGATGCCTCTCATACCTATTTCCTTTCAGTTCTTTGTAGGCCTCATATCCCAGCTTCAGAGTTGGTTTCCAGCTGGGGTTGGTGACATCCATACTGTAAGCCTTCACTCCTGCAATACATTACAAAACAGATCAGTAACAAAATGAAAATGGATCACAGAAAATAAGTTCCATACTTCAAAAAGTTTCAAATGAATGAGATGGGATTTCATCTGAAATAGGCCTTAAAACGTTTAGACAAACAAAGAAACATACAATCAAAAAACAAAACAAAACTGAAAAAGGATGCAAATGAAGAAAATACTCTTCACATATATTTAAAACTTATACCAGTATTTTAAGTATCACACACACACACACACACACACACACACACACACACACACGTGTGTGTGTGTGTGCACGCACACACGTGGGTGCACACGCACAATCAAACACAAACTAGGATAAGGTGGAGTCAACGTAGAAGATTACTTTAAAGGACAGAAGCACATGTCACTCATCTGTCTGTCAATGAAAATATTATTATATCCTTTGAACGTTCTTTCTTATATTTGCACGTTCTTTTCTTATTTCAGTGATTTACATGCTCCCGTGTACTGATCTAAGACTTAAAAAAGATCAAGTGGCAAAAACATTTTTTTTTAAAGTCCTACATAAAATGTTTTCCCCTCAGCTGCCTTCTGCTGCACGCAGACGAGGCATCCGGTTCACAAAGGAGACGGGGACACAGAGGAAAGAGAGAGATCTAAAGCGAAAGTAGACTGTCTGCAGATTGTGTGTGCACGGAAAACAAACAGACATACAGAGATAAACAGACATACAACACCCACAGAAAACGTACCATTTACAAAGTGGTCGGAGCAAACAGATCTGTTGGAAGTGTCAGACCCAAATGTAACGGCCTTGAGTCGAAGTTGTGCCACCCATTCTGTTTGTCTCCTCGCTGTTAGGTCTTCGATGATCTTCCCCTTCGTTGTTACTACGGTCGGTATGCTGAAATAACGCCTATCTTTTTCCCGACTTTGTTTATTGTGACAGCCTTTCACGCAACAATTTTTGACCATCTTGCACTTGAAGTTCCTTCTTTTACTATATATTTTCCTTCTGCAACCAACGTGGAGCGTGCGAAAGTCTGCTTCCAGAACGCGTTCGTGGCATTGGTTCAGCCCCCAAGAACGAACGATAACTCTTCCCGGCACTTAGTGACGTCATCTCGACAGAGACCATACAAAATTGCATTGCTGCTTTGCGTATAGCCACTAAACTGGAAACGATTTTCTTCAATGCATCCGGGCGCGCGAATAGTGTGATGGAAATGTCAATGGTCGCCATGAAGCGAAGGGCCACCCTCTTCGATTTTGCCTTCAAGGCATCAAAAGCTCCATTTTTATCAGAGGCAGAAGAATCAGTATCTGTTGAAAGAACCGTTGTGAATACGTCTGCAGTTCCCGAGGATTCAGGATCAACATCCACTGCCACCGATCTTGAGATTGCCGACGCCAGCGCTGTGACCGATCAGTCGAGTGACGAAATCAAAGAAAAAGCAAGCGCTACCACTAGGGTACCTAGTTCCAATTTCGCTCACTTTAACTCGGTCACACAGATTCGAGGTTACTGTGCTTAGAACACTCTGCCTGCGTGCGTTGGTGGTGGCTTTCCAGCAACACTGACCAATCAGCAGGCGTTTCAGACGCTCTGCAGTGTGTCAACTCATGAATATTCATCAGGAAAGGGTTATAGCCTACCACACCGGTGTTGGTGCAAATTCGCTTACCCCCCATACAATTTCGCTCATTTCATGTTTCAATTTCGCTCTCTGTTGCCTGCTTGGTCTAAATGCTGCATTTGTGTAGCAATGAAGAACAAACCAGTTTATTTTGCCGATAATTCTTGTTAATCTGTGATTCTTTAAGATCTGAAGATCCAGGCAATGTGTTTGATAGTTGATTTGTTGTTATACAGAGAAAGTGGTGCATTCTGACCCACTGTATGTACATACACGCACTCTTATATCACTCACACATACACTCACACACACACCCACACACACACACACACACAACCACACACACACACACACACACACACACACACACACACACACACACACACACAACACACACAAAGCAACAAGGTGTTATACATTTCAAACTTTATAATCTTCAAAACTTGAACTTGAAAACTTGAACTTGAAATGAAAATCAACCTGAAACCACAACAAGAAAAGGACCAGTAAAATCAGCACAGATAACATACAATCATGCAATCCAGAATAGCAATGTTCACAAATCAATGGAAGTGGAGGGAATGGAGTCAGTGGAGGTGGCCGAGGCGGTGGGAGCAGTGGAGGAAGACATATTGGCAGCTTTCAGTTTCTTTGTTGTCTCTGCTTTGACCTTCCTTTCCTCAGCTTTGGCCTTCCTTTCCTCAGCTTCGGCCTTCCGTGCCTGTTTCTCCGCCTCTTTTCTCTCCTTGTCTGCTTTCTGGGCCATTTTGCTTAGGAACACCTCGTCGCTTGTCAGCAACCGATGACCGCTTGGAGTAGGCCTATTGCCTGCTTATTGCTGGATGGAGACTTTTGTGGCTTTTTTAATACCAAAGATGGTGTCCACATCAGTCTGAGCACACGTGGATGGTGCAGAGGGTACAAACGGCTGCTCCCCAAGACCATGGATGTCAAGCCTTATCGGGTCTCCACCTTCAACCTCGATCATAAGGTCCTGGAGTCCCGCCACGTCTTCTGCAGTGATGGGCAAAGTGACCAGCTGGTCCAGGTCTTCAAGAAGTGCATCAGCTGCAGGCTGTTCCTCTGTAGCTGCAGCTGCATCTTCTCCATGGTCCTCAGCTGGTTCGGCAGTTGCTGAGGAAGTGGAGGGCAAGGAAGTGGAGGGCAAGGCATCAAGGACGGGGTCAGGAAGAGCTGGGGCAGGGTCCTCAGGGACATGAACCAGGGCAGAAGCAGTGAGAAAGGCCTTTCTATGGATTAGTTTCCTTTCCACAGGGTGGATTCCCTGAGTCATGAAAGCCTTCTTCATGCAGCCTCAGGGTTTCATGGTCTCCTCCCAGTTTTTCCGCAAGATGCCAGTCCAGGTCACCTTGTAGATGGTTTACTATGGTTGGTCATCATGAACTCTGTTTCAGAGAGCCGTTTTGTAGGACCGTATTTCTGAATGGTCCAAAAACGACCCTGTCTAGGGCTGCAGGAAGTGGGTTGTTTGGGGGGGGGGGGGGGGGGGGGGGGGGGGTGTGGGGGGTGGGGGGGGGAGTGGGGGGGTGGGGGGGGGGGGGGGGTGGGGTGGGGGGCTGGCCAAGAATGGTTGATTCACCTGGCGGGCCTTCTCCATAAGCTCTGGAACAACAAGGCTTGCCAATGTGTAGTCTAAAAAGAGCACTTGGGGCCGAGCAGGACCACAGTGCTTCAGGAAGACGTTGATGAACCACTCGACCCCAAGAGCATTGTCCATCCAGGCACATTCTGGAAATTCCAGACAGCAACATCTGGGGCATCATGGTGGCAAAAGATCGAACACTCTGAAATGTCTTCCCTTATACCACAAAGAGCGTGGCAAGGCCGCAGCCATAATTGCTGATGCAGACCATTGTGGCACGCTGTCTCAGCTGTTGGCTGACCGGGCGAGCAGCTGTTTTTCTCCTCCTTGGGCGATAACCTAGGGCAGCTGCAGGAGAAAATTGGACGCCTGTTTCCATCACATTCACAAACGCATTCAGGCTTCAGGAGGAACTCATGAATGGCCATAAATTCTCCATACTGATGAAGTACTTGTCCTACGACCACATGATTTAATTCCTCACATCCTGTTTGCTGCACAGGTTTCTCTGGCTGCGCCCATCCGGGGTTTGCAACCTTGCCGTGGCGGAGGGCTTATGCTGTTGTCCAGTGATCCTTTTTAAAGGCTTTGTCTGACGGGGTCAACAATACACAGACTAGATGGTTATGATGTTTATGAACGCACAGGCCTGTATAACCAATGCTGACTGTCCAAGCATTACTTGTAGGAATTGATGCCCCTGGTATGGTCCTCCATGTCAAAAGGTTAAGTGAGGCACCCAGACAAATAGAAAACCCACCTATATCCATACTTGTCTTCTTGTTTTACCTGCATCTACCCTTATATGGCCCCTTACTATCTTCGTCCCCCCTCCCCTCAAGTCTTCATTTACACACTCCTTTTCTCTCCAGAGGTCGTCCCCCACCGTGGTTTTGCAACCTCGCCGTGGTCGGAGGGCCTTTGCGAGGTCCTGTGATCTATAGTGCTTTGCTGACGGGGGCAACAAAACTCTCAGCTAGATGTTAGTTGATGAACACTGCAAGGCCTTTATAGCAAAATGCTGACTGCCCAAGCATTACGTGGTTATAAATATGAAGCCCCTTTGTTATATGGTCTCCCATGACAGAAAGTTTAGGAGTGAGGGCCCATACAAATATTACCCCCACCTTTTATTCCTATTCATCCTTCTGCCTTTCTTAAACGGATCTTTTTCTTTCTTCGTCTCCCCTTCAAGTCTTTCTTTTCCAACACTCCTTTACTCTCTGTGTCCCTCCTTAAGTAACCGCCGCGTTGGCCAGTGCGGTGCTACCCTGTGTCGGAGGGGGATGAGATCCTGGTGATTGAGATGGCCATCGCTCTCACACATCACTTTGGCTCCGGACCCTCCTATACAGTGAGTAACCTTGGCCCCGGTGTACTAATACGTCTACCCCATCTTTGGGGCTGTGACAAAACAGGCATTTTCTCCGTCAGAGTGCCAAGATAACCCCTGTAGTGCACAGCTCTCTGTTTCCTCCCCTGGAGGTAGGGCATGATCAGGGGGGATAGGTTGGTAGGTATTTGTCTGTTTGTTATAACTCTCCCTGAAGCCTGAAAGGGTCAAGACAGTGATTTCTTGGCCCTGGCCCCTTGTTGGACTCCAAGTTGGGTGGTAAGGGAGGGATGAAATATAATAAAATAATCACATGGCTTTTTCAAAAAACTACCCCCCCAAAATGAAGAGGAATGCAGCAACCTCCCTTTTTCAGAATTGACTAATCAAACAGACAGCGATTCTGAAACTCAGGTACGACGAAGACAGGTTTCAGTTCTGGGCTTCCCTGGCTCGTGATGAAGGGACGGATCAGAAAGACGCCCTTTCAACTCCTGATCCCTTTGCCATCCAAAAAGGCATCAAGGTCTAGGCAGTTGACCCTCATCAGTCAAAAGGTTAGGAAAGGCTCAATTTCTAATTCAATGTCGATCAAAAAAGCAACTGAACAACATATGAGAGCAACAAAGATGGTGACCGGGTAATCCGGTGTGACTCCACATAAACATTTAAAATCGTCAAAAGGTGTGATTCGCTGCATAGATACTATCAGTGGACACAGAGGCAGAAATCAAGACGGATCAGGCGTCCCAAGGTGTGTACGGAAGATGATTGGCGCAGGGTGACGCGGTAAAGAAAGTACAGAGAGAGTGGACAACCAACACCCTCTTTCTGACGTTCCTGCAACCCTGTGGCTGCCTCCGGTCAACAAAGTTCGGTTACCAAAATTTTCAAGTTCAGCTGAATGTGCCGTCCCCAGTTAAGGTAGTTCAGATGCCATAGGTTTGGCCATGTCAGGAGACTCGCTGTTCTGGTCAGGAGGTGGTGCGGTATTTGCTGCAAGGCAACCCATTAAGGTCCCGTGTAAAGATCTCGCATCCATTGTGCAAACTGCGGTGTCTACCATCACCCTCCGCTTCACTTCACTGAAATTGTCTCTGTGGATACAGGAATCTGCAATACAAGAGTTAAGAACAGAAAAGAAGATCTTCCTTTTAGAAGCCACGCAAGCAGATGTGTGGCATTCCAGAACGGCCACAGCAACTTCATAAGCTTCGACCTTAAAGAAAAAATATCCACCGCGGTCATTCTGCTGCCATACTGTATGAATTTATCTTTTTCCAAGACACTGCAAGGAAGAACTGTCAGCTCTGGTGGAAGCCGGTCCACCACCTCCCAACCCACAGTGAATGCCCCTGGTGGAGGCAAAAAATTCCTCTCACCTCCTCAGACTGCCCAGCATACAACGAACATCTGCAGCTGTCAGAATTAAAAAAACCAGCACCGCAACTCGAATTTACTCTGTCCAGTGCCCGAGCGGGCCAAGGAGTTCACCAGTGTGGAATGGTGTTTAGATGATGAAGAAACCATCACCATCTCCCAAATCCAGACCTCCACCAACTCCAAACACCGGCCATTGTCACTAGCGGCAATTCTGCCATCTAGGTCCAAAGGCACCACAGTCCAGTGAAACTAACTAAACATTTGCACAATTAGATGCGGACGTTGAAAGAGATATCCTGATTTCTCTCCATTTCGCCTCTGCACCATGGATAGTACAATATTCCCTTTTGGAAAATCCGTGGTCTAAATTCCAAACTTACGAGAGCTGCAGCATCAGAGTCAGACTCTACAACCTACCGTCGAGTCTCTTCAAGAAACTTCAATTCAAAGCAGAAGAACCTTATACTCTTTCTGGCTTTAATATTCAATTCAAAAACTTGCACAACCATCCAACGTTGGGACTGTCGGGCGTGTGTCCCTTCTCCTTACACAAAACTATGTATGTAAAGTCCTGGTCATTACTTGATGGGTTACCCGCCCTTGGAACACCAGGTGCTGTTTGCATTCATCCTTTAACCCTCCGGGTGGTTGCGACCTTGTCGATGTCGGAGTGTTTGCGTGGTCCAGTGATTCCCATAGTCATTTGGCAGTCGGGGGCATCAATATTTGGATATAGGCGTTTTATTCAACACTGCTTCTAGGCCTGAGAGGTGCAGAATCTGTTTGGCCTATAGCATAACGGTAAGGAGTTGATGCCCCCTTGGTAGTGCAACCACCTGACAGTATATGCTAAGGTGAGGATCCTGACTAAGAGTAAACCCGCCTATCTCCATTTCTTGTTTCTGCCACCCAATATGGCCCATATCCTATCCTCGTCTCCCCTTCAACTTAGTTCAAGTCTTCTTTACTTCCACACTCCTTTTCTCTCTGTGTCACCCCCCCACTCCTTAAGATCCTGCCTCGTTTGCCGTGCCGGTGCGACCTGTGTTCGGAGGGGAAAGAGGATCCTGTTGATTGAGGAAGTGCCACAACGCACCAACCCATCACTTTGCTCGGACCACTCCTAGACAGGGAAGTACACTTAGTCCCGGTTTGTACAAAACGGCACCCCTATCTTGGTGTTGGGTCAATGACGGGCAGTCCCCAGCTGGCCAAGTAAACCCCTGCAGTGCTCAGCTCTCTGTTCCGGGAGTTGAACATGATCAGGGGGGATGGGTTGGTTGCTTCTGCTTGTCGTATGTCTCTCCCGAAGCCTGGAAGGGGTCAAGACATTGGTTTCTTGGCCCTGGCCCCTTAGTTGGACTCCAAGGTGGGTGGGGTAAGGGAGAGATGAATCACAAAACCTAAATATGATTCATTAAAAAACCCCCCCCCCCAAAAAGGGAAGAGGAAGGCAGTACCCCCTATTTCGGGGGAAATTTTAAAACAGACCGTGATTCGACAGTGAGGTAAGACAGAAGACAGGTTTTTGGGTTTCCCTGGCTCGTGGTGGAAGGGACAGAGCAGGAAAGACTCTTTCAGCTCTGAGCCCTTTTGCTGTACAAAAGGGCTTTCATGGTATAGCAGGTGAACCTAGGTCCATAAAACGATTGAGGAATGGTTCGTTTCTTCTTCAATGTCGTTTCACAGAAGAAATCCGAACAGCTGCAAAAGGGCAAAAAAGCTTGTGGATAGGGAGATCAGGGGGGACTCCCATAAGCAATTAAATTCATCCAAAGGTGGGGATTCGATTCAGGATCTGGCGGTGTTTCAGAGGCGGAAAAAAAAACGGAGCTGGGTCCAGGGGGGTGACGGAGGTGCGAGGGTGACGATAAAGAAGGGTTCAGAGAGAAATGGCCACCAACACCCTCTTCTGACCTTCTGCAACCCTGTGCTGCCCCCGGTCATCAAAGGGTTTGGGTTTCCTAAATGTTCATGTTCGCTATATGTGCCGTCCCCATTGAGGTGCTTCAGGTGCCAGAAGTTTGGCCAGTCAGGGACCGCTGTTCCCGGGCAAGAGGTATGCGGTGTTTGCTGCAAGGCAACCCCTGATGGGCCGTGTCAAGATCCGGCACATTGTGCTAAAATGCGGGGGCGACCATCCCTCCTCTTTAAGAAACTGTCCTCTTTGGATTCAGGAATCCCCAATCAAAAACTAAAGACTGAAAAGAAAATTTTTTTTTTTGAAGCCCGCAAGCAGGGTTTTGGGCAGTCAGACGCCGAAAAGCCTCTTCCTATGCTTCGGCTGTACGGAAAGTTCCCACAGTTTCCACTCGATCAGTCTGCTGTCAGACTGATGACTTTACGTTCTCGAAGACACTGCAAGTCCGAACTGTCAAAATCTGGTGGAAAACAGGTCCACCACCCCTCAACCCAAAATTTATTGCCCCTGGTGGAGGCAAAAAATCCGCCACCCCTCAGACTGCCCAGCAGTCACAACATCTGCTGCTGGGGAGATTAAAAAACCAGCAGTTCCCCTCGAACTCCTCTGTCCAGTGCCCGTTGGGGGGCAAGGGAGTTCACCCAGTGTGGAGATGGTGGAGATAAGGAAAAACCCTCCACCATCTCCCAAATCCCAGACCCCCACCTTCTCCAAACTACAGCCTTTGTCACCTGCGGGCCCAAATCTGCCAGCAGGTCCAAAGACCAACACAGTCCAGTGAAACTACAAAATAAATTCACTCCATTGGCGGCGATTCGATGAGAGATGACTATCCTTCCTTTCGCCCTGCACCTGGATATACAATTTACATGGGAAATCCTGGGTTAAAATTTTCCAAAAACCGTTTTTGAGG
>JAFLJL010018643.1:52737-81066 GCA_018398815.1 Conus ventricosus | reverse complement strand
CGTTTCTCTACTCAAACAGGGGCCCCTATACATCACACTTTCCAACATCCCATCACCACCCCTTTGATTCCAGCGATCTCTACCGCAAGACAGGACGCCATGAACATCATCACTTTCCAACATCAGCATCACCCACATCTTTGATTCCAGCGATCTCTACCTGCAAGACAGGGAGTGCCCATGATACATCATCACTTTCCAACATCAGCATCACCCACAATCTGTTTATTTTTTACCATTTATCGCCGTCTCTCTCTCCAACATGGGGGAGTATCTACAACACACTGTCACCATCATCACCATAACTACTTCTTGCACCTCCTCGTCTTCAAACCCTAAAATGTTTTGTATCTTGCCATCTCCATGTTGGGGAGCATTCAAAATACCTCATCATCATTTAAAAAAAAAAATGTCCCACTATCTCTACTGGTAACACAGGGAGCACACATATGTCATCATCATCCAATCAATGTGTGACGGTGACTGTGTCACACATAATATGTCATCATCATCCAAATCAATGTGTGACGGTGACTGTGTCACACATAATATGTTATCATCATCCAAATCAATTGTGTGACGGTGACTGTGTCACACATATGTCATCATCATCCAAATCAATGTGTGACGTGACCATGTCACACATATGTCATCATCATCCAAATCAACGTGTGACGGTGACCATGTCACACATATGTCATCATCATCCAAATCAATGTGTGACGGTGACTGTGTCACACATATGTCATCATCATCCAAATAAGATAAGATAATCCAAATCAATGTGTGACGGTGACTGTGTCACACATATGTCATCATCATCCAAATCAATGTGTGACGGTGACTGTGTCACACATATGTCATCATCATCCAAATCAATGTGTGACGGTGACCGTGTCACACATAATAAGTCATCATCATCCAAATCAATGTGTGAGGGTGACCATGTCACACATATTTCATCATCATCCAAATCAATGTGTGACGGTGACTGTGTCCCACATAATATGTCATCATCCAAATCAATGTGTGACGGTGACCATGTCACACATAATATGTCATCATCATCCATATCAATGTGTGACGGTGACCATGTCACACATATGTCATCATCATCCAAATCAATGTGTGACGGTGACCATGTCACACATATGTCATCATCATCCAAATCAATGTGTGACGATGACCGTGTCACACATAATATGTCATCATCATCCAAATCAATGTGTGACGGTGACCATGTCACACATAATATGTCATCATCATCCAAATCAATGTGTGACGGTGACCGTGTCACACATAATATGTCATCATCATCCAAATCAATGTGTGACGGTAAGATAAGATAAGATAATGTTGCTTATAGCCCAGCCGACCGAAAAGGGGCCATATCGGGGCTGTCACCACGTTAAAATCAACTCACCAGTCTTTTAAAAAAAAAAAAAAAAAAACCAACTTTCACACATCTTGTTAAATGACATCGTCTACAAACATACCAGAAATTTTGTTAAAAATCTTTCTGCCGTAAAATCTTAAATCAGATAAAAAATTTTTAATCTCTCCCCAAAAACTCAAGGATCACGTCAGGGGGGACATCCCTGAACAGGATCTTCATGGACTCCGCCGTAAAATTTTGGGGGTCTCACATCGTGCAAGCCCCAAACACTCTAAAAGAACATGTTTCATTGTGAGTGGCGCATGCAGGGAATGCACCACGGAGCTTCTTCACTCTTTAAAAGGTAAGCAGGGGTAAAATATGAAGGGCCCGGTGGCAGCCGGCACAGAACCGTTTCCTCTTTACGACCTCCCGAGTGGATGGGAGGAAGTCCTTAAGTTTGGAGGGATCTGAAAGAGTTTGTTACTCGTCGTGTTTTCCCAAATCCCCTGCCAGAGGCCCTCTCACATAATCGTTAATTTTGGGTTTCACGTCTGACCAGGGGATATAAATGTTGGACAGTTTCTCTCTTGTGGCGTTCTTGGCTAAACGATCAACCATTTCGTTCCCGCGATGCCAACATGGCCGGGAACCCAAGCAAGAGTAATGTTGTAACCGTCCGCCTTCAATTTGCTAAAAAGTTTAAAAAAAAGTAAAAGTTCTGGATGCTGAAGGTTGCGGCCAGCTATGGCCTCCAAAGCTGACAGCGAATCCGACAGAACCAAAAGTCCCTCTTTGAAGAATGGGAATTATCTTCAAGCCAGTACCAGAGCAGTAAGTTCAGCAGAATAGACAGAAGCATCTGAATGTATATTTTCCAACAAGTATCTGAGAAGGGGCCCAGGGCAGTAGGCTGCACAGGCCACTCCATCTCAGACTTGGAACCGTCAGTGAAAACTTTTTGATAGGATGGGAATTTCGAACAGAGCTCAGCATACAATCCCTTTTGTACGCCAGAGAGCTGGAGACTCTTTGCGAAAAGCTGCAAGATCGAAACGAATCTCTGGTGTGAAAAAGGTCCACGGAGGTTGATCCGGAAACTTGGAAAAATCGGAAACTACTCCCAGTCTAGACCTGCATTCCGCACGTGAGGCTGCATACGAAGACCAAACGGGGGAATACATTTAGGGTTGTTTTCAACTTACTTTGGAATGGGGGGTCAAAGACACAGTCATAGGCAGGATTCTGCGGTTCTGAGAACAGTCGGATATAATAATTTAAAGACAGTTTCAGCCTGCGGTTGGACAACGAAGGTTCGCCCGCCTCTGCGTACAGGCTGTACACAGGGGTGGGCAGAACGCTCCAAGACAGAGACGAAGCCTTGATGGTGGATAGGGTCCAAAAGTTGAGGTAAGAGGGTCTTGTGGAGCCGTAGACAGCACAACCCATAGTCCATTTTGGAACGGACCAGGGCCTCTGTAGGGGTGCAGCAAAGTTTTCTTATCAGCGCCCCATCGGTGTGCGCTACGACCCGCAGAATATTCAGAGTTTTCCCTGGCAAGAATTTTGAGATTTTTGATGTGCTGAGAAAGTTGAGTTTCGGTCAAAAATGACTCCCAGAAATTTGGCCTCTGAAACAGCGGGAATGGAGATTTCCCACTTGAAGTTCAGGATCTGGGAAAAACTGACGGAAATTATGGAAGTGAATACATTGCGTCTTTGTTGGAGAAAAGGTGAAACCGTTTTTTCATCCGCCCATCGATGGATTTTATCTACGCAAGCTGGAGCCTGCCTGGACACTCGGGTACAGGCTTCCAGTTGCGTAGACAGCAAAATCATCCACAAACAATGAGCAGTCTAAACCCCTGCGAACTGATTTCACAATGTTGTTGATTTTAATACAAAAGAGGGCAGGAGACAGTTTTGCTCCCCTGGGAACACCCAACTCCTGCTCGGGGACATCAGAGAGAGTGGTGCCAACCGGACCTGAAACTGCGTTCTGCCAAAAATTTTGAATAAAAAGCGGAAGATGACCTTGAAAACCCAGATCGTGGAGATCATGAAGTATCCCCGACTTCCAGGTGGTATCGTAGGCCTTCTCCAAATCAAAGAAAATTGCCACTGCATGCTGTTTGTTCGAAAGGCGTTCCTAATGTAGATTCCAGACGAATCAAATGGCAACTGTACTCCGATGTTTGGGGAAAAACCACACTTTTCTTCCGCCAAAAGGCCATGGGTTTCGAGTTTCCCATGACCTAGCATTGACCATTTTTCCATCAATTACAGACACGCTGGTCAAAGCTATGGGACGGTAATTAGATGGATTAGAAAATCTTTTCCAGGTTTGGGGATGGGAATAATGAGGGCTTTCCGCCAAGAGGGTGGAAAGCAACCTGTAGTCCACACATGGTTGTATACCTGTAACAGGATGTTCAGACCTTCTTGCGGAAGATGTTTCAATAGTTGATAATGAATGTCATCTATACCTGGAGAGGAATCGCTGCAAGAGAGTAAGGCAGAATTTCAGCTCGTTTAATGTGAAAGGGAAGATTGTAGTCTTCCATGTTGTCGGATGAAAAGTTGCAGGGTGATTTTTCTTTTAGGGTTTTGTTTTTGACAAAAGTGACTGATTTATTAGAAGAGGAGGAATTCTTTTTAATGGTTGAAGCAAGCAGATTAGCAACTGCTTTCTTCTCTGTTATTAAAGAATCTGAAAACTTGAGAATGGTTCACAGTGGGACAGTGTTCTTCCCTTTTATTTTTTTAATGAAAGTTCCACACTTTTTTCTTAGAAGTTTTTGATGCAGCCTGGAGCAGAAGCTTTTCCAGACCGACGTTTACTGATTTTAAAAGTGTGTCTTGATTTTGCACGGATTTCTGATGGGCTTGAGCGTTTTGGGGCCCGAAGGTCGTTGTATACCTGACGCTGAGCCCGTTTTCTAACTTTAGAAATTTGTTGGCATTCTGAATCGAACCAGGGTGTTTTTTTGGGATTTGAAGTTTATCGGAAGACACTGGGAAACAGCCTTAGCACATTTAATCAAATGTTAGTCAAGATTCTGCTGGGTCTGGACTCGAAAAAAATCAGTGTCCTGGAATTCTTTTGAAATAGTGGCTGCAAATAATCCCATTTGCTTTTTTTATAATTGAGATGTTGAGAGACAGAGACTGTTCAGTTAATACAGGTTGTAGAAGGACAGGGAAAGGGTCACTTCCGTGCAGATCGTCATGGACAGACCACTCATAGTCCAGGACCAGCGAGGGGTCACAAACCGACAAATCTAAACACGAAAGTGAACCTGTGGAAGAGTGGGAGGTAAGTTGCAGATTTCCCTCGTTCGACAACACAAATCCAAGTCTGAAAGGACATCCTCAATTAGCAGACCTCTGGTGACGTACCGGCACTACCCCAAAGAGGATTGTGACCGTTAAAGTCCCCAACAGCAAAAAAGGTCGAGGGAGTTCTTCTATCAACTGACAAAGGGCCTGACGACAAACCGGGACAGAAATGAGAGATAAAAGAACAGATTGTCACATCTTGTGGAGAGTGACTCTCGCAGCTACAGCCTGAAGGGAGGTAACAGAGTGACAGGACTATACAAAAAAGTTTTGTGTGGAAGAAGGGCAACACCGCCCGACAGTCCCAACGTGGATGGTTGTGCAGGTTTCGAAAGAATATTAAAGCCAGAAAGAGTAAAGGTCTTCTGGCTTGAATTGAGTTTCTTGAAGAGCCACGACAGAAGGTTTTAGAGACTGACACAAAGCTGCCCGCTCCTCGAAGTTGGGAAATTTAGACCACGGGTATTCCAATGGAATATTGTATTATCCATGTGCAGAGGGCGAAAAGGAGAGAGATCAGGTCATCTCCTCCTCAACATCTGCTGCTAAAGCTGTAAATTTGTTGCTTAAAATTTTACTGGACTATCTGCAGACCTGCTGGCAGACTTGCCAACAGGTGAAGTAGGTCTGGGTTTGGGGGGCGGTGGAGGTTTTTTCCTCAACTCCACCATCTCCACACTAGGTTGAACTCCCCTTTCCCGCACGGGCACTGGACAGAGGAGTTCGAGGTCGGGTGCTGGTTTTTTAATCTGCCCAGCAGCAGATGTTGTAGACTGCTGGGCAGTCTGAGGGGTGGCGGATTTTTTGCCTCCACCAGGGCAGTCACTTTGGTTTGGAAGGTGGTGGACCTGCTTCCACCAAGCTGACAGTTTTTCCTTGCAATGTCTTCGAAAACGTAAAGTTATCAGTCTGAACAGCAACTGACCGAGTTGGAACTGTTGGAACTTTCTTTACGGCCGAAGCATACGAAGAAGCTGTCGGCGACTGACTGCCCACAACCTGCTTGCGGGCTTCAAAAAAGGAGATCTTCTTTTCTGTCTTAACCCTTTGTATTGCAGATTCCTGAATCCACAGAGGACAATTCCGTGAAGAGGAGGGTGTCGCCCCCCGCAGTTTGCACAATGTTTCCGGGGTCTTTTCACGGCCCATCATGGGTTGCCTTGCAGCAAAAACCACACCCCTGCCCAAACAACGGCTCTGACATGGCCAAACGTCTGGGATCGGAAGCACCTCAATGGGGACGGAACGTCAACTGAACCCCGACAATCAGGTAGCCGACTTTGAGACCGGGGGCAGCACAGGGTTGCAGAATGTCAAAAGAGGGGTGTTGGTGTCCACTCTTTCTGCACCCTTTTTTACTGTCACCCTGCGTACCTCCGTCACACCCTGGGATGCCAGCTCCGTTTTGATCCTGCCTCTGAAACACCTGATAATTCCCTGCCCTGCAGCGAATCACTCCTTTTGATGAATTTATTGTTTGTGGGAGTTACCCTGATCTCCCTGTCCACAAGTTTCGTTGCCTTCAGCAGCTGTTCAGATTGCTTTTGTGACTTACATTGAATAAGAAAGGAACCATTCCTCAACCTCTTGATGGACCGAGGGTCACCTGCTATACCTTGAAAGCCCTTTTGGATAGCAAAAGGGGCTCAAAGCTGAAAGGGGTCTGTCTTGCTCCGTTCCTTCCATAACGAGCCAGGAAGCCCAAAAACCTGTCTTCTGTCGTACCTCCATATCCGAATCGCTGTCAGAATCGAAATCCCCTGAAATAGGGATGCTGCCTTCCTCTTTTTTGGGGGGATGATTTTTGAAAAAGCCATATTGAGTGAATTTGTTTCATCCCTCCCTTACCCACCCACCTTGGAGTCCAACTAAGGGGCCAGGGCCAAGAAACCAATGTCTTGACCCCTTCCAGGCTTCGGGAGAGACATACGACAAGCAGAAGCAACCAACCCTATCCCCCCTGATCATGCTCAACTCCCGGGAACAGAGAGCTGAGCACTGCAGGGGTTTACTTGGCCAGCTGGGGAACTGCCCGTCTTGACCCAACCCCAAGAAGGGGAGCCGATTAGTACACCCGGGCCAAAGTGTACTCCCTGTCTAGGAGAGGTCCGAGCCAAAGTGATGTGTTGAGAGCGCTGGCTCTCTCAATCACCAGGATCTCATTCCCCTCCGACACAGGTCGCACCGCACGGCAAACGCGGCGGATCTTAAGGAGACCACAGAGAGAAAAGGAGTGTGGGAAAAGAAGACTTGAAGGGGAGACGAAGATAGAAAAGGGCCAAATAAGGGAGGCAGAAAACAAGAAAAGGAGAAAGGCGGGTTACTCTTAGTCAGGATCCTCACCCTTAGCCTATCTGACATGGGAAGCCCTACCAGGGGCATCAACTCCTTACCACGTTACGCTTAGGCCAAACAGCATCTGCACCTCTCAGGCCTAGAAGCAGTGTGAAAAAAACAGCCTATCTCCAAGTATTGATGCCCCCGCCAGCAAAGCCTAAGGGATCACTGGACCACGCAAACCCTCCGACCACGACAAGGTCGCAACCCCCCCGAGGGTAATGTGTCATCATCATCCAAATCAATGTGTGACGGTGACCATGTCACACATAATATGTCATCATCATCCAAATCAATGTGTGACGGTGACCATGTCACACATATGTCATCATCATCCAAATCAATGTGTGACGTTGACCATGTCACACATATGTCATCATCATCCAAATCAATGTGTGAAGGTGACCGTGTCACACATATGTCATCATCATCCAAATCAATGTGTGAAGGTGACCATGTCACACATATGTCATCATCATTGTCACGAGTTTGTTACGAGGCCTATGACGATTGACCCATCTAGGGTGTGGAATTGTTCATTTGGTTGTTGTTGTTGTTGTTGTCGTATATCTGTCCCTTAATGTGGCTTGTGGTGTGGTTTGCACCTTTGGCGTGGTTTAGCTCAGGTTAGGTTTACTTTCTCTCTCTCTCTCTCTAATTCCACTGCCCGTGCATTCATCCTGCAGGTTCACGGGTGGTGGGTATCTTTTTCTTGTACTGGCTGTCTATCGGCCTCTCGCCTGTCTTTTTTACCTGTCGCACGTGCTTCATTTCTTTTAGTTTGAAGTATGCTCACTCTGTGACGTAGCGTGGCATGTTGGCCGCCATCGCTGAGGGAGGTTAGCTCTTCACTCGAGCGGAAGATGTCTCTGGGAGCGCCTGCTCCGGTCTTGGTTCTTCACCGTATCGTCGAAGGTACAGTCGGTATCTTCAATTCCTACAGTCGGCCTGTAGGAGAGGGACATCACTTCTTCTTTTTTCCGCACCTGTGCCTCTGTCCTCTCGACTGGACAGAGGGCAGAGAGAGTCGTTTGAACCCGCTTCTTCGGGGTCACCCACGGGTAGCTGGTAAGCATCAGTTTCGTGGTTTGTTTGTTTTGGTTTGTTGTTGTTAGCCGGCTTATTCTTCTCTTTTGCGCAATTTTCTTTTGTTTTCAAAATTGTAAAAGAAATATTGTTTGAGACCTTTTTTTCTGGTTAATTCAATCTTTAACCTGGCCATTCTAAATTATATCCAAAATTCTTTCTCCTATTTATGCATCTGGTGATGCGGTAGTCGGTGGGGATGGAGAGAACCTGGTGATTCAGGGTTGGTACTTGCTTGGTCTCGCTCGTCCGCCCCTGTCACATTCACCGGACTCTTATCCTTCGCCACCGTCTGTTTGTGTGTGCAAGGAGAACGGTTTTATGTTGCGAGCGTGCGTACGCATGATTTGTCGTTCGGATGCGGGGTTGGAGATTTGTGTTATTTTGAAATGTGGCCTATAAAATGTGACAATTATGCCATTGAATTATTATTTGCAAATGTGGTGGTAGTTATAAAGCGATGGTCGCTGTGTTGGTTTATTTCCTAAGAAAGGAAATTGTTAAACGTGAGTGAAGAGAAGGGTGAAGATAATTCATATTGGTTTTATAGCCTGTTGATTAATGCAGTCTTTTACCTGCTTCGTGTGAGAAGACTTTAATGAACATTCCTGAGTTGATTGGTGTGCTGTGTTACGCTCAGGTCTGTGTTGAGCTGGCGTTGTTGGTGTGTTTAGTAGACCTCCCCTCGCCCATCATGCGAGTGGCTGTTAGGATTTAACAGCATGGGTCAGACTGTACTGACGGCGGGGTTCCAGTACCCTTCTTCCTTCCCTCCCTTTCTTTTCTCCTCCCAGCTACGTTTTCCCCCCTCCCGGGGGGCTTCACCCGGAGTCTGGACTGGTTGGTGCCACGCTCTGGTTGGGGCCACGCTCTGGTTGGGACCGCGGACTGGTTGGTGCCACGTGCTGGTTGAGGCCACGCTCTGGTTGGGACCGCGGACTGGTTGGTGCCACGTGCTGGTTGAGGCCACGCTCTGGTTGGGACCGCGGACTGGTTGGTGCCACGTGCTGGTTGAGGCCACGCTCTGGTTGGGACCGCGGACTGGTTGGTGCCACGCGCTGGTTGAAGCCACGCTCTGGTCGGGACCGCGGACTGGTAGAGAAGCCCGCCGGCTTGACTGGCCGGCCCTGATCCCCGTCCAGGACCTCCAGTAACAACGCCACGTTTCCCCCCCCCCCCCCCCCCCCCCCCCCCCCCCCCCCCAGACGCGCTCATTCACTATCTGCTTGTGCGTGTCGAGGGTGTCGGCCTTGAACGACTCTCTCAAGAACCGACCCGGTTCGGACACCTAGTGCGACAGGGTGCTCCCAGTAGACTTGGGAGAGGCAGGGGTGTGGAGGCACTCCATGGTGTGGAAAGGGATGGATGCTGGAAATGTTTATTTATAATTGTGTATATGTTATATGTGTTGAAATGCTGTGATTGTGATTGTGTACGTCGTATGGTGGAATGTTTATTTATAATTGTGTGTATGTCATATGTGTTGAAATGCTGTGATTGTGATTGTGTACGTCGTATGGTGAAATGTTTATTTATAATTGTGCATGTTGTGTGTGTTGGAATGCTTGATTGTGATTGTGCATGTGTGGTGTGTTGGAATGCTTATTTATGACTGTATGTTGGTGTGAATAAATGGGGTGTTGTATCGTAATCTTTATTGTGTGGTCTCTTGCGGGGCGTGTGAGGTCAGTCACCCCCTTCACTCCCACCTAGACCGATCCTGTCGGGGCAGCCCTCCAGGGGTCGGTCGTGACAATCATCCAAATCAATGTGTGACGGTGACCATGCCCACACATATGTCATCATCATCCAAATCAATGTGTGAAGGTGACCGTGTCACACATATGTCATCATCATCCAAATCAATGTGTGAAGGTGACCGTGTCAACATAATATGTCATCATCACCCAAAATCAATGGGGTGAAGGTGACCGTGTCACACATATGTCATCATCATCCAATTTCCCAATGTGTGACGGTGACCATGTCACACATAATATGTCATCATCATCCAAATCAATGTGTGACGGTGACCATGTCACACATAATAGGGTCGGGAGGTAACAGAGCGACAGGACTATACAACAAATTTTTTGTGAAGGAAAAGGGCAACACCGCCCGACAGTCCCAACGTGGAGGGGTTGTGCAGGTTTTGAAAGAATTTTAAAACCCAGAAAGAGTAAAGGTCTTCTGGCTTTAAATTTTGATTTCTTGAAGAGCCACGACAGAAGGTTTCATAGATTGACAGAAGCTGCAGCTCCTCGAAGTTGAATTTAGACCACGGATATTCCAATGGAATATTGTATTATTCCATGGTGCAGAGGCGAAAAGGGAAGATCAGGTCATCTCCTCCTCAACATCTGTGCCAAAGCTGTAATTTGTTGCTAATTTCACGGGACTATCTGCAGACCTGCTGGCAGACTTGCCAACAGGTGAAGTAGGTCTGGGTTGGGAGACGGTGGAGGTTTCTTCCTTAATCTCCACCATCTCCACACTGGGTTGAACTCCCTTGCCCGCATGGGCACTGGACAGAGGAGTTCGAGGTGGGGTGCTGGTTTTTTAATCTGCCCAGCAGCAGATGTTGTAGACTGCGGGGCAGTCTGAGGGGGGGCGGATTTTTGGCCTCCACCGGGGGCACTCACTTTGGGTTGAGAGGTGTGGACCTGCTTCCACCAGAGCTGACGTTTTTCCTTGCAATGTCTTCGAAAACGTAAAGTTATCAGTCTGACAGCAGACTGACCGAGTTGGAACTGTTGGAACTTTTTTTACGGCTGAAGCATACGAAGAAGCTGTCGGCGAACCCGACTGCCCAAACCTGCTTGCGGGCTTCAAAAAAGGAGATCTTCTTTCTGTCTTAACCCTTTGTATTGCAGATTCCTGAATCCACAGAGGACAATTCCGTGAAGAGGAGGGATGGTCGCCAAACCCCAGTTTGCACAATGTGCCGGATCTGTACACGGCCCATCAGGGTTGCCTTGCAGCAAATACCACACACCTCCTGCCCAGAACAAAGGTCTCTGATAGGGCCAAATTTCTGGCATCGGAAGCCCCTAAAGGGGGAGGGAACGTACAACTGAACCCGGACAATCAGGAGCCGACTTTGTGCCGGAGGCACACGGGGTTTTGCAAAAATTCAGAAAGGGGGTGTTGGTGTCCACCTTTTGCCCCCTTCTTTACTGTCACCCGCTACCTCCGTCACCCCCTGGAGCCTCCTTTTTTGATCCTCCCTCTAAAAACACCTGATAATTCCCTGCACGAATCACCCCTTTTTGATAAATTTTAAATTTGTTTGGGGGGATTACCCTGATTCCCTGCCACAATTTCTTTTCCTTCACACTTTTCAGATTTTTTTTAAATTTTAATTAAATTGGAACGAGCCTTTCCCCTAAAACCCTTTTGGACTGGGGGTCACCTGCAAAGCTTAAAAGCCCTTCTTATGGCGAAAGGGGCCCCGGCTAAAAGGGGTCTTTCCTGCTCCGTCCCTTTCCCATCACGACCAGGAAGCCCAAAACCCTGTCCTCGTCGTACCTCCAATCTAAATCGCTACTATAAAAATTTCCCTGAAATAGGGATGCACCCTTCCTCTTTTTTGGGGGAATTTTTTTTTGGGAAAAACCATGATTTTTTTATTGTATTTCATCTCTCCCTTACCCACCACCCTTTGGGGTCCAAAATAAGGGGGAGGGCCCCAAAAAACCCAAAGCTTGACACCTTCCGGGTTTGGGGGAAGATATACACAAGCAAAGCAACCCCCCTATCCCCCCCTTCATCCAACCCCGGGGACAAGAGGTGAGCCTGCGGGTTCACATGGGCACCGGGGAACTGCCGTCTTGACCAACCCCAAGAAAGGGGGGCCCATTGTACACCCGGGCCAAAGTGTACTCCCCCGTCTGGGAGGTCCCACCAAATTTGTGTTGAGACGCCGGCCCTCTCAACACCCGGATCCATCCCCCCGACACAGGTCCACCGCACGGCAAACGCGGCGGATCTTAAGGAGACCCCAGAGAGAAAAGGAGGTGGGGAAAAAAAGACTTAAGGGGGACGAAAAAGAAAAAGGGGGCCAAATAAGGGAGGCAGAAAACAAGAAAAGGAGAAAGGCGGGTTACTCTTAGTCAGGATCCTCACCCTTAGCCTATCTGACATGGGAAGCCCTACCAGGGACATCAACTCCTTACCACGTCACGCTTAGGCCAAACAGCATCTGCACCTCTCAGGCCTAGAAGCAGTGTGAAAAAAACAGCCTATCTTCGAGTATTGATGCCCCCGCCAGCAAAGCCTAAGGGATCACTGGACCACGCAAGCCCTCGACCACGACAAGGTCGCAACCCCCCGGAGAGTTATAATTTAGATGTTGAGATGTTGAGAGACAGAGACGTGTTCAGTTATTACAGGTTGTAGAAGGACAGGGAAATGGTCACTTCCGTGCAGATCGTCATGGACAGACCACTCATAGTCCAGGACCAGCGAGGGGTCACAAACCGACAAATCTAAACACGAAAGTGAACCTGTGGAAGAGTGGAGGTAAGTTGCAGATCCGTCGTTCAGACAACACAAATCTAAATCTGAAAGGACATCCTCAATTAGCAGACCTCTGGATGACGTACCAACACTACCCCAAAGGGATTGTGACCGTTAAAGTCACCCAACAGCAAAAAAGGTCGAGGAAGTTCTCTTATCAGACTGACAAGGTCCTGACGACAAACCGAGACAGAAGGTGGAAGATAAAGGGAACAGATTGTCAGTCTTGTGGAGAGTGACTCTCGCAGCTACAGCCTGAAGGGAGGTAGACAGAGCGACAGGACTATACAGCAAAGTTTTGTGTAGGAGAAGGGCAACACCGCCCGACAGTCCCAACGTGGATGGTTGTGCAGGTTTTGAAAGAATATTAAGCCAGAAAGAGTAAAGGTCTTCTGGCTTTGAATTTGAGTTTCTTGAAGAGCCACGACGGAAGGTTTTAGAGACTGACACAGAAGCTGCAGCTCCTCAAAGTTGGAATGTAATCCACGGATATTCCAATGGAATATTGTACTATCCATGGTGCAGAAGCGAAAAGGAGAGAAATCAGGTCATCTCCTCTTCAACGTCTGCTTCTAATGGAGCGAATTTGTTATTGAGTTTTACTGGACTGTGTTGGTCTTTGGACCTGCTGGCAGACTTGCCCGCAGGTGACAAAGGCCTGGAGTTTGGAGATGGTGGAGGTCTGGATTTGGGAGATGGTGGAGGTTTTTTCCTTATCTCCACCATCTCCACACTGGGTGGAACTCCCTTGCCCGCACGAGCACTGGATAGGAGAGTTCGAGGCGGAATTGCTGGTTTTTTAACCCTCTTGACAGCGGAGCGCCCGCTAGCGCCCAACCGGAAATCACACAGCCAAAACGCTGAGCGCCTGCCAGCGCCCGGTAAAACACGTGGCAACAATGGGTGCCGCCATATTTCTCGTAGAAAAGGAAGTCTCGCGAGAACGTGACTTCCTTCTTCCTGTGGCCATTTACTTCCGTTTGCAAAAACCGCGAGTCGATACGTGCCGTAGTTCTCGAGTTACGAATTTTTAAAGTTTTGTGGTCGAAATGCTGTTTTTCGCCATCGCTAACATTGATTTCTGCCGTTCTGTAACGAGATCTAGTGATGAAGATACTGTGATTTGTAGGATTTAGGGCATAACACTTAGTGAAAGTGCTGGGTAATGAAGCTTAGAGTGACCTAGATTTCGACTGGGATGATGTTCCAGGTATGATTCGGAAGAAAGTTCTGAAGAAGATTTTTTTTTTTTTTTTTCCCCCCCGAGTAAATGGCTCATGTGATATTCTTCAAACTTATGATGTAGCAACATATATATTCGTAGGACTTTTAAAAATTATTTTCATTTGACTATTTCCTTTCCTGTCTTTTAAATTAATTTTTTAATTGGGTAACCATGTTCAAATTACGGAGTTACTTACCTTGCCGACGGTTTTTCGGCGTAACTAAGCTAAGGTAAGTGCATGCAAAAGAGGGTTAATCTGCCCAGCAGCAGATGTTGTAGACTGCTGGGCAGTCTGAGGGGTGGCGGATTTTTTGCCTCCACCAGGGGCAGTCACTTTGGATTGGAAGGTGGTGGACCTGCTTCCACCAGAGCTGACAGTTTTTCCTTGCAATATCTTCGAAAACGTAAAGTCATCAGTCTGACAGCAGACTGATCGAGTTGGAACTGTGGAACTTTCTTTACGGCCGAAGCATACGAAGAAGCTGTCGGCGACTGACTGCCCACAACCTGTTTCCGGGCTTCAAAAAAGGAGATCTTCTTTTCTGTTTTAACTTTTTGTATTGCAGATTCCTGAATCCAAAGAGGACAATTTCGTGAAGAGGAGGGATGGTCGCCACCGCAGTTTGCACAATGTGCCGGATCTTTGCACGGCCCATCATGGGTTGCCTTGCAGCAAACACCGCACACCTCCTGCCCAGAACAGCGGTCTCTGACATGGCCAAATCTCTGACATCGGAAGCACCTCAATGGGACGGAACATATAACTGAACCCTGACGTTCAAGTAACCGACTTTGATGACCGGAGGCAACACAGGGTTGCAGAACGTCAGAAAGAGGGTGTTGGTGTCCACTCTTTCTGCACCCTTCTTTACTGTCACCCTGCGTACCTCCGTCACACCCTGGGACGCCAGCTCCGTTTTGATCTCTGCCTCTGAAACACCTGATAAATCCCTGCAGCGAATCACTCCTTTCGATGAATTTAACTGTTTGTGGGGAGTCACCCTGATCTCCCTGTCCACTAATTTTGTTGCCTTCAGCAGCTGTTCAGATTGTTTTTGCGATTTACACTGAATGAGAAATGAGCCATTCCTCAACCTTTTTATGGAGCGAGGGTCACCTGCTATACCTTGAAAGCCCTTTTGAATAGCAAAAGGGCTCAGAGCTGAAAGGGGTCTTTCCTGCTCTGTCCCTTCCATCACGAGCCAGGAAGCCCAAAAACCTGTCCTCTGTCGTACTTCTGTATCTGAATCACTATCAGAATTGAAGTCCCCTGAAATAGGGGATGCTGCCTTCCTCTTCCTTTGGGGGGGGGGGGGGGGGGGGGGGGGGGGGGGGGGGGGGGGGTTTGTTTTTGATAAAGCCATATTAAGTTTATTGTGTTTCATCCCTCCCTTACCCACCCACCTTGGAGTCCAACTAAGGGGCCAGGGCCAAGAAACCAATGTCTTGACCCCTTCCAGGCTTCGGGAGAGACATACGACAAACAGAAACTACTAACCCTATCCCCCCTGATCATGCTCAACTCCCGGGAACAGAGAGCTGAGCACTGCAGGGGTTAACTTGGCCAGCAGGGAAACTGCCTGTCTTGACCCAGCCCCAAGAAGGGGAGCCGATTAGTACACCCGGGCCAAAGTGTACTCCCTGTCTAGGAGAGGTCCGAGCCAAAGTGATGTGTTGAGAGCGCTGGCTTCCCAAAGCACTGGCCCTCTCAATCACCAGGATCTCATTCCCCTCCGACACACGTCGCACCGCACGGCAAACGCGGCGGATCTTAAGACCACAGAGAAAAAAGGAGTGTGGAAAAGAAGACTTGAAGGGGAGACGAAGATAGTAAAGGGCCAAATAAGAAAGGCAGAAAACAAGAAAAGGAGAAAGGCGGGTTACTCTTAGTCAGGATCCTCACCCTTAGCCTATCTGACATGGGAAGCCCTACCAGGGCATCAACTCCTTACCACGTTACGCTTAGGCCATACAGCATCTTCACCTCTCAGGCCTACAAGCAGTGTGAAAAAAACCAGCCTATCTCCCAAGTATTGATGCCCCCGCCAGCAAAGCCTAAGGGATCACTGGACCGCGCAAGCCCTCCGACCACGACAAGGTCGCAACCCCCGGAGGGACAAGTGACAAGAGCCTGTCTTAGTATTTAATGAAGTTTTATGCCAATTACAAGTAACAAGAGTCTGTCGTAGTATTTAATGAAGTTTTATGCCAATTACAAGTGACAAGAGTCTGTCTTAGTATTTAATGAAGTTTTATGCCAATTACAAGTGACAAGAGTCTGTCGTAGTATTTAATGAAGTTTTATGCCAATTACAAGTGACAAGAGTCTGTCGTAGTATTTAATGAAGTTTTATGCCAATTACAAGTACCAAGAGTCTGTCTTAGTACAGGGTTGTACATCCTTAGCAGTATCTATAGGACAAATGTCCTGGACCACCCTGAAGTAATAGGACATTTGTCCTCTTCATAACAAAATCAATCGGACATTTTGAACACAAGCCAGACTGAATGTATATTAAGTTTTATGCACACAAAAATGGTATTACAAAAGCTGACTATATTCCTAGAGTGGGAAGCCATGTTTGGTAAACATACTATTACTAGTCCACACACACACACACAGTCACACACACAGAGGAAGTGTCTTTCCTAAATCACTATTCATTGCTAGTAATGCTAGTATTCAAGTACAATATTGATTCATTTGGAGTCGTCTTTTTGGTTGAAGAGCATTCTTTTCCTTTCTCTCCCCACTTTTCTGTCACCCTGAACACCCATTCTGATTCCCCCTTGACATCACTTGGTCCTTCCATTTGCACCCTCATCAGCATGGCCTGGTTTTCTGCTGTCAGTCTGTTCCTTTGACTTGTCAAAATCAAATTCTGAGTGCTGAACCCTCTTTCTACATCAGCTGTATGGACGGTCACAGCTTCTGCACTGTCAAGTTCTTTTTTTATGTCCTCCTCCACAACGTCCGACATTGCCTCAAGAAATTCCTGTGCAGATCTCCTGGAGTTGTACTGAGTGCTCTCAGAAATGATCAGTTCGTTTGTGTTGGGCACCTGGAGATCTTGCATTGTGCCCATCAGTGATGAAAATTTACTGGTAGGCAGTGACTCTGTGACCAGCCAGTGCATTGCTTTGACAGCAACAGCCGCTCCTTTCTCCTGTCTGGTCAGCTGCTTGGTGTGTATCACCTCCCTCTCCAGCGCTGGCACCTGGATAGCGGTCTGGTGGTCTTTGTTTCTGCGTGCTCTATCAGTGCACTCTTTCGGAAATTAGTGCAGCCATCCTGTGTAAAGGAATTCACAAATTTCGCCTCCACGCACATTTCGCAAAACATCGCCGAATTTGTATGACGAAGCCAAGGAAACAGTGTTAACCACGACTTGACAAATGTCCTTTGTTTTTGCCGCCGGTTTCTTCGCTGCTGGCACTAGGCCTAGTGCTGGTCACGTCATTTTCACTTGCGTCCACAGCACTAGATGTGTCGGCACTCTCTGTAGATCTACTGTCCCGATTTGCAGGTGATAAAAAAGTTGCCAAAGTCTTCTGACCTGCGTCTTTCTTGAGTTTCTTTTTGGGTGGCATCGTCACGTCTGATACAGTCTGATAGTGATAAATGTTGCACGCTTAGGCAGGCGTCGTGGAGCAAGGATTCCTTTCCAGTCTCCGCTTCAGCAACATGTGCCTACATGTAATGGCCTACAACACGTAACAAGTAGGAAAGGCTTATCGCTCTTTAGCCGCTCTACGCTAAAAATAACCCTGACACAAGCTGGCTGCGACCTCTCAGCTGCGAGCCGTGTACCTCGCTGGCTCGCTAGCCTCTGTGAGTCAGGGAGGCAGAGTTGCAAGCCAACGAGCTAAAAATAGACCGCCACAGCTCGCCACTAAGCTTAGTGCCAGTGGCACACGGGACTAGTAATAGGCCTAGTGATTCACTGGGCTTACACTAAAGTTACAGACTGGAGTTCTGTACGACGGTCGGACTCAAATAATTATGCGGGCTTGATATAAACGGCCGGTGCCATGTCCGTGAGCATCGGAAAGCTATCGGACAGTGACCGCGTTTTCGGCAAAGTAATGGGACATTTGTCCTCTTCACTGCCAGTTATATCAGACATTTTGCATGTGCAATCGGTCTATGTCCGATGTCCGACGTGGATGTGCAACCCTGTTAGTATTTAATGAAGTTGTATGCCAATTACAAGTTCCAAGAGTCTGTCTTAGTATCTAATAAAGTTGTATGCCAATTATAAGTAACAAGAGCCTGTCTTAGTATTTAATGAAGTTTTATGCCAATTACAAGCAACAAGAGCCTGTCTTAGTATTTAATGAAGTTTTATGCCAATTACAAGTAACAAGAGTCTGTCTTAGTATTTAATGAAGTTTTATGCCAATTACAAGTAACAAGAGTCTGTCTTAGTATTTAATGACGTTTTATGCCAATTACAAGTACCAAGAGTCTGTCTTAGTATTTAATGAAGTTTTATGCCAATTACAAGTAACAAGAGTCTGTCTTAGTATTTAATGAAGTTTTATGCCATTACAAGTACCAAGAGTCTGTCTTAGTATTTAATGAAGTTTTATGCCAATTACAAGTAACGAGAGTCTGTCTTAGTATTTAATGAAGTTTTATGCCAATTACAAGTAACAAAAGTCTGTCTTTAGTATTTAATGAAGTTTTATGCCAATTACAAGTAACAAAAGTCTGTCTTAGTATTTAATGAAGTTGTATGCCAATTACAAGTAACAAGTGCCTGTCTTTTGAATGCATCTGTTCCACTGTGTTGACTGAAGAGCCAACAATGATGATGAAAAATAATTACCCGAGAAATTCATAACTGCCGACGACCAGAGCAAAACCGACAGCCACCAATTTTCCCAGAAATTCTGTCTCAGCTGATAAACAACCTGAACACTGACAGTCAACCAAAGCCCCACTGCCACCACTAACTGAACATCCACAGCACTGATGCTCTTCAGTTGTTCATTAACACCTGACAATAACTGTCAACAGCTACCCAAGAAATTCTGTCATGTTGACGACCGTTAACATCCTAACATTAACAGTGGCCATCACCTGAGACATCTGTAATAGTTGATCCAAAAATTAACAACCAAACATTGACATTCAGCAGCTGCCAGGAAATTCGCTCACTGTTGACTAACAACCTGACACTGATCATCAACAGTTGCCCGAGATTCTCTGTCATGGTTGACGAACATTAACAACTACTTGCTGTTGCCAAACAACCAGCACTGACAATCAATAATTTACCTCAGAAATTTTGTTATCTTTGACCAGAAGTAACCACATAGCATAGCAAGTCAAATAAACCAAGACGGACAATGAATGGTCACATTCTGTCATTGTCACAGCAAAGTCAATAAACCAAGACGGACAATGAATGGTCACATTCTGTCATTGTCATAGCAAGTCAATAAACCAAGACGGACAATGAATGTCACATTCTGTCATTGTCACAGCAAGTCAATAACCAAGAGGGACAATGAACGGTCACATTCTGTCATTGTTCATTAGCATAAAGCATCCATACACCGAACCTTAGCAAATTACCTGGGAAATCCATTAGCACATTACCTGAGAAATTCTGTCGCTGCTGGGGTCGAAGGTCTCCAGGGCATAGGTGCCCAGCATGGTCGTCTTGTCTGTCTGGGCCTGCGGTAGCTCCAAGATATGCCCATCAGGTTGTCTCCCTCTTCAGGCTGTACTGCCATGGAAACGTCACGTTCTGACCTCGACATTTGATCAACGGAGCCGCAGTCTCTGCCCCCTCTTTCCAGACCAGACAGCCAGCCCTAAGAGTGAAAAGCAGACCAATCAGTTTGCAGCGTTATCAACCACAGTCCGTGTGGAATGACATGCACCCAGTAATGTTGTTGTCAATCGTGGATTCTGTAGAGGAAAACAATCACAGACCACTTTACTCCAGAACTGCTATTGGTTCAATTTTCAAAGACAACGAGCATATTTCCTTCAAAGACTGTGTACAAAATTCCAAACTTACATATGTAAAACCAGCGGGTTGAAAGGGGTCCAAGGGAGGTGTGTGTGTGTGTGTGGGTGGGGGGGGGGGGAGAGATTTGTTTTGTTTTCGCCTACCATCACTGCAGAGGCTTCTTTATAGTGGTAACCACCTGGTCTTGTATCAACTATAGTAAAATAGCTCTTTCTAATAATCAAAATCACTCTCAAGACTTTTGTTTGTGTTTTTGGATGTTTCAGGACATGCTTTTGAAGAAACAGACATGCCTGACGCAATATTGCGCACGAAAGTTAGCAAGACGTGTTGCTGTTTTAGTCACAACCTGTGAATTTGCCATGGTTACATTCACAAATGCAACTGCAGTTCAAGAACTTCATCTCCAGAATTCTTTTCAATGTATTTTGTTGTTGTTGTTGTTGTATTTTAGCCAAACATGTTTGCAAATAAGATGACATCTTGTGGGTAAACAGGTCTGCAATCACTTCAATGTGTTGTCAATCATGGTTGATGAGAAGGGAAACAATCAGTTTGAAGTGGTGTCAATCATGGTTGATGAGAAGGGAAACAATCAGATAGCAGTGTTGTCAATCATGGTTGATGAGAAGGGAAACAATCAGATAGCAGTGTTGTCAATCATGGTTCATGAGAAAAGAAACAATCAGATAGCAGTGTTGTCAATCATGGTTCATAAGAAAAGAAACAATCAGATAGCAGTGTTGTCAATCATGGTTGATGAGAAGGGAAACAATCAGTTAGCAGTGTTGTCAATCATGGTTGATGAGAAGGGAAACAATCAGATAGCAGTGTTGTCAATCATGGTTCATGAGAAAAGAAACAATCAGATAGCAGTGTTGTCAATCATGGTTCATAAGAAAAGAAACAATCAGATAGCAGTGTTGTCAATCATGGTTCATAAGAAAAGAAACAATCAGATAGCAGTGTTGTCAATCATGGTTGATGAGAAGGGAAACAATCAGTTAGCAGTGTTGTCAATCATGGTTGATGAGAAAGGAAACATTCAGTTCGCAGTGTTGTCAATCACGGTTGAATGAGAAGGGAAACAATCAGTTTGCAGTGTTGTCAATCATGGTTGATGAGAAGGGAAAACAATCAGTTAGCAGTGTTGTCAATCATGGTTGATGAGAAGGGAAACAATCAGTTAGCAGTGTTGTCAATCATGGTTGATGAGAAAGGAAACAATCAGTTCGCAAGTGTTGTCAATCATGGTTGATGAGAAGGGAAACAATCAGTTTGCAGTGTTGTCAATCATGGTTCATGAGAAGGGAAACAATCAGTTTGCAGTGTTGTCAATCATGGTTCATGAGAAAAGAAAACAATCATGTTAGCAGTGTTGTCAATCATGGTTGATGAGAAGGGAAACAATCAGTTTGCAGTGTTGTCAATCATGGTTGATGAGAAGGGAAACAATCAGTTTGAAGTGGTGTCAATCATGGTTGATGAGAAGGGAAACAATCAGTTTCCAGTGTTGTCAATCATGGCTGATGAGAAGGGAAACAATCAGTTTGCAGTGTTGTCAATCATGGTGATGAGAAGGGAAACAATCAGTTGAAGTGGTGTCAATCATGGTTGATGAGAAGGGAAACAATCAGTTTGAAGTGTGTCAATCATGGTTCATGAGAAGGGAAACAATCAGTTGCAGTGTTGTCAATCATAGTTCATGAGAAGGGAAACAATCAGTTTGCAGTGTTGTCAACACGGTTCATGAGAAGGAAAACAGCTTGCAGTGTTGTCAATCATGGTTCATGAGAAGGGAAACAATCAATAAACAGTGTTGTCAATCATGGCTCATGTGGAGGGAAACAATCAGTTGTCAATCATGATTCACGGAGAAGACACAGTCAGGTTGCCACTCATGATTCATGCTGAAGGAAACAGCCTGCAGTGTTGTCAATCATGGTTCATTTAGAAGGAAATAATTAGCCGCAGTGTTTTCAATCAATCAGCAGTGTTGTCAATAATAATAATAATAATAATGGGGATTTATATAGCGCCTTCCACGGCACAAGGCGCTTTACAAAGGCAGAAAAAATACAATTGCTAAATGTAAAGAAAATGCATTGAAAACGGCTCAGAAATGAAAAAACAGAGGCACTCTCCCATTATCTCCCACGCGCACACACACTCTCACGCACAGACACACAATACACAACAGTCGCAACAAGCACAAACTACTAAGCGATCCACAGAAGCAACAAGAGTCAATCAACTATCTGGTAATGACTGTCTTCTTAGTATTGTTTGAAAAGGTGGGTTTTAAGGGAGGTTTTGAAGGAAGAAAAGGTTTGAGAATGTCTTAAGTCATAGGGGAGTTTTATTCCAGAGTTTGGGAGCTGCGTATGAGAAAGCTCGTTCGCCATGCTGTTTACGATGGGGACGGTAACTGGGAAAGCGGAAGGTCCTGGTGTCGGTGGAGGAGCGGAGCGTTCGTGATGGGACATATACTTGAAGGAGATCGGAAAGATAGGCAGGGGCATCGCCAGTGAAAATCTTGAAGCAGAGACAACAACATTTGTATTTAATTCTTTCTTCAACGGGGAGCCAGTGCAACTTTTTCAGGAGAGGGCTGCAGGGTTGGGTCCTAGGAGATTTGCAAATGAGACGGGCTGCAGAGTTCTGTACACGTTGGAGGGGTTGGATGACAGTTGAGGGACAGCCAAGAACACAGTTGCAGTAATCTAGCCTTGAAAGGATGTATGATGAAACGAGAGTTTTTGTGGCGTCTTCAGTGAGATAGGGTCGAATAGCAGCAATTCGTTTAAGTTCCATGTAAGCTAACTGACAAGTTTTTGTGACATGCTGTTTCATTGAGAGGTCACTATCAAGGAGAACACAAGGTCACGAACAGTGTTTGAAAATTCAATAGTGCTGGAACCTAATGTCAAAGAAGAAGGGATCGGATCAGGGCCATGATGTGACCGCTTTGAAAAACGGATGGCTTCAGTCTTCTCACAGTTTAATTTAAGCTTATTTGCTGACATCCAGGTCTCAATATCAGAAGTACAAGATTGAAGAGTAGAAACAAGGGGTGAGTAGTCATCGATGACAGAGGAATGGAGCAGCTGAGTATCATCCGCAAACATTTCGTGTGAAACGGAATGGCCGTGGATGACATTAGACAATGGAGTGGTGTACAAGATAAAGAGGACAGGTCCCGCACGGATCCCTGGGGGACGCCAAACTGGAGGTTAGATTCATCAGAACGGTGGTCACCTACTTGAATGAACTGTTTCCTATCTAGAAGATAAGAACGAAACCAATTTAAAGCTGTTTCCCTGATGCCACATGTGTATTTCAAACGAGAGAGAAGGATTTCATGGTCTATGGTGTCAAAGGCTGCCGAAAGATCTAGCAAAAGAAGGACAGAAATTTTGTTTTCGTCTAAGAATTTAGAATATCATTGAGAATGCGAAGGATGGTGGTCTCCGTGCTGTGCCCAGGGCGATCTGGTTCAATCCTGGTTCATTTAGAAGGAAATAATTAGCCGCAGTGTTTTCAATCAATCAGCAGTGTTGTCAATCCTGGTTCATTTAGAAGGAAATAATTAGCCAGTGTTTTCAATCAATCAGCAGTGTTGTCAATCATGGTTCATTCAGAAGGAAATAATTAGCTGCAATGATGGAAATAATTAGCCGCAGTGTTTTCAATCAATCAGCAGTGTTGTCAATCATGGTTCATTTAGAAGGAAATAATTAGCTGCAGTGATGGAAATAATTAGCCGCAGTGTTTTCAATCAATCCGCAGTGTTGTCAATCATGGTTCATATTGAAGGAAATAATCGGCCAGCAATGTTTTCAATCATGATTTGTGCAGATGATCAATCATGGTTAATGTGAAGGGAAACAATCAGTTTCCACATGGATCAATCACGGTTAATGTGAAGGGATAAGATAAGATAATGTTGCTTATAGCCCAGCCGGCCGCAAAGGGCCAATCAGGGCTGTCACCACGTTAAAATCAACTCACCAGTCATTAAAAAAAAAAAAAAAAACCAACTTTCACACATCTCGTTAAATGACATCGTCTACAAACGCACCAGAAACTTTGTTAAAAATCTTTCTGCCATAAAATCTTAAATCAGATGAAAAATGTTAATCTCTCTCAAAAACTCAAGGATCACGTCAGGCGGGACATCCCTGAACAGGATTCTTCATGGATTCCGCTGTAAAATGTTTGTGTCTCACATCGTGCAAGTCCCAACACTCTAAAAGAACATGTTTCATTGTGAGTGGCGCATGACATGGAATAATAATAATAATAATAATAATAAGGAACATTTAGTGCGCTTAATCTTAAACAAAAGCCCTAAGCGCTTACAGCAATAAGCCCTAACACACACACACACACACACACACACACACACACACACAAACACAACCACACACACACACACACACACGCACACACACACACCCACACACCAGCGAAGGAGCAAAAAAATTATGTTTTGAAGAGAGTTGTTTTGAGGGAGGACTTGAAAGAAAAAAGACTGTTTGAGTTTCGGAGTGCAGAAGGGAGATTGTTCCAGCAGGAGGACCCTGCACCACGGAGCTTCTTCACTCTTTAAAAGGTAAGAATGGGTAAAATACGAATGGCCGGTGTGCAGCCGGCACAAACCGTCTCCTCTTTACGCCCACCCGACGTAGATGGGAGGAAGCCCTTAAGGTTTGGACGGATCTGAAAGAGTTTGCAAAGTCGTCTGTGTGTTCCAATCCTCCTCCCAGAGGTCTCTCACATAATCGTTAATTTTGGGTTTCACTTTCGAGCAGGGGATATAAGTGTGGACAGTTTCTCTTTGTGGCGTTTTGGCTAAACGATCAACCATTTCGTTCCCGCCGATCCCAAAACATGGCCCAGGAACCCAAGCAAGAGTAATGTTGAAAACGTCCGCCTTCAACTTGCTAAAAAGTTCAAAAAAAAGTAAAAGTTCTGGATGCTAAAGGTTGCGGCCAGCTATGGCCCTCCAAAGCTGACAGCGAATACGACAGAACCAGAAAGTCCCTCTTCGAAGAATGGGAGATTTTCTTCAAACCCATACTAGAGCAGTAAGTTCGCAGAATAGACAGAGCATCTGAATGTATATGTTCCAACAATATCTGAGAAGGAGCCCCAGGCAGTAGGCTGCACAGGCCACCCCATCCCAGACTTGGAACCGTCAGTGAAAACTTTTTTGATGGGATGGGAATTTGGAACAGAGCTCGCATACAAAGCCTTGTACGCCAGAGAGCTGGTAGACTCTTTACGAAAGCTGCAGATCGCAACGAATCTCTGGTGTGAAAAAGGTCCAGGAGGTTGACCCGGGGAAACTTGGAAAAATGGGGAAACTACTCCCAGGTCTTTTACCTGCATTCCGCACGTGAGGCTGCATACGAAGACCAAACGGGGGAAATTACATTTCGGGTTATTTTCAAACTTACTTTGGAACGGAGGGTAAAAAACCCAAGTCATAGGCGGGATTCTGCGGTTCTGAGAACAGTCGGATGTAAAATTAAAAGACAGTTTCAGCCTGCGGTTGGACAGTGAAGGTTCACCCGCCTTTGCATACAGGCTGTACACGGGGTGGTGCGGAACGCTCCAAGACAGAGACGAAGCCCTTGATGGTGGATAGGGTCCAAGAGTTTGAGGTAAGATGATCTTGCGGAGCCGTACACAGCACAACCGTAGTCCAGTTTGGAACGGACCAGGGCTCTGAGAGATGCAACAAATTTTTTCTTACAGGGGCCCCAGTCGGTGTGTGCTACGACCCGCAGAATTTTCAGTGCCTTTTGGCAAGCAGTTTTGAGGTTTTTAATATGGCTGGAAAGTTAATTTTTTTGGTCAAAAATGACTCCCAGAAATTTGGCCTTTTTTAACAGCTGGAATGGGAGTTTTCCCCTACTTGAAAGTTCCGGATCTGGAAAAAAAACTGGCGGAAATTATGGAAGTGAATACACTGGGGTTTTGTAGCAGAAAAGGGTAAAACCCGTTTTCATCCGCCCCCCGATGGATTTTATCTACGAAAGGGCTGGAGCCTGCGCTGGACACTCGGGTACGGGCTTCCAGTTGCGTAGACAGCAAAATCACCCAAAAACAATGAGCAGTCTGAACCCTGCTGAACTGATTGAACAATGTTGTTGATCTTAATACTAAAGAGGGCAGGAAATAGTATGCTCCCTGTGGAACACCCAACCCCTGCTCGTGGACATCAGAGAGAGTGGTCCCAAACCCCGGCCCTGAAACTGTCGTTCTGCCAAAAAATTTTGAATAAAAAGCGGAAGATGCCCTCGAAAACCCAGATGGTGGAGATCATGAAGTATCCCCGACTTCCAGGTGGTATCGTAGGCCTTCTCCAAGTCAAAGAAAATTGCCACTGCATGCTGTTTGTTCAGAAAAGGCGTTCCGAAGTGTAGATTCCAGACGAATCAAATGGTCAACGGTAGTCCGATGTTTGCGGAAACCACACTGTTCTTTCGCCAAAAGGCCATCGGTTTCAGTTTCCCCATGAGCCAGCGTTGACCAATTTTCTCCATCAATTTACAGACACAGCTGGTCAAAGCTATGGGACGGTAATTTGAAGGATTAGAAAGATCTTTTCCAGGTTTGGGGATGGGAATAAAGAGGGCTTTTCGCCAAGAGGGGGGAAAAAAAACCTGTAGTCCACACAGGTTGTAGACCTGTAGCAGTATGTTCAGACCTTCTAGCGGAAGATGTTTCACAGCTGATAATGGATTTCATCTATACCTGGAGAGAAAAACGCTGCAAGAAAGCAAGGCAGATTTCAGCTCGTTTAACGTGGGAAAAGGGAAAATTGTAGTCTTCCATGTTGTCGGACGAAAAGTTGGGAGGGTGATTTTTCTTTTAGGGCTTTGTTTTTGACAAAAGTGGCTGATTATTAGAAGAGGAGGAATTCTTTTCAATGGTTGAAGCAAGCAGATTAGCAACTGCTTTCTTCTCTGTTATTAAAAAAAACCGAAAAATTGAGATGGTCACAGTGGGACAGGTGTTCTTTCCTTTGATTTTCTTAATGATGTTCCACACTTTTTTTTGGAAGTTTTCGGATGTCAGCCTGGAGCAGAAGCTTCTCCAGGACCGACGTTTACTGATTTTAAAAGTGTGTCTAGATTTAGCACAGAGTTTTTGATGGGCTCGAGCGTTGGACCGAAGGTCGTTGGGACACTGACGCTGAGCCCGTTTTCGAACTTTGGAAATTTTGTTGGCAGTCTGAATCAAACCAGGGTGTTTTTTGCATTTGAAGTTTAAACGGAAGACACTGGAATACAAGCTTTAGCACACTTGATCACAGTGTTAGTCAGTGATTCAGCTGGGTCCGGACTCTGAAGAAAATCGGTGTCCCGGAATTCTTTAGAAATAGTGGTTGCAAATAGATCCCAGTTTGCTTTCTTGTAATTTAGATGATGAGAGGGCAGAGACGTGTTCAGTTATTTAGGGTTGTAGTAGACAGGGAAATGGTCACTTCCCTGCAGATCGTCATGGGCAGACCACTCATAGTCCAGGACCAGCGAGGGGTCACAAACCGACAAATCTAAACACGAAAGTGAACCTGTGGAAGAGTGGAGGTAAGTTGCAGATCCGTCGTTCAGACAACACAATCCAAAACCGAAAGGACATCCTCAATCAGCAGACCTCTGGGTAAGATAAGATAAGATAATGTTGCTTATAGCCCAGCCGACCGCAAAGGGCCCTATCAGGGCTGTCACCACGTTAAAATCAACTCACCAGTCATTAAAAAAAAAAAAAAAAAAAAAAAAAAAAAAAACCTTTCACACATCTCGTTAAAGGGCATCGTTACTAACGCACCAGAAACTTTATTAAAAATCTTTCTGCCCTAAAATCTTAAATCAGATGAAAAATGTTAATCTCTTCAAAAAATCAAGGATCACGTCAGGCGGGACATCCCGAACAGGATCTTCATGGACTCCGCTGTAAATGTTTGTGTCTCACATCGTGCAAGTCCCAACATTCTAAAAGAACATGTTTCATTGTGAGGGCGCATGACATGGAATGCAACCCCGGAGCTTCTTCACTCTTTAAAGGTAAGCATGGGTAAAAAACGAATGGCCCGGGGTGCAGCCGGCACAGAACCGTTTCCTCTTTACGACCTCCCCACGTGGATGGGAGGAAGTCCTTAAGGTTTTGGACGGATTGAAAGATAAGATAAGATAAAATAATGTTGCTTATTTGCCCAGCCGACCGCAGAGGGCCACATCAGGGCTGTCACCACGTTTAAAATCAACTCACCAGTCATTTAAAAAAAAAAAAAAAAAAAAAAAAAAAACCTTTCACACATCTCGTTAAATGACATCGTCTACAAACGAACTAGAAACTTTGTTAAAAATCTTTCTTCCGTAAAATCTCAAATCAGATGAAAAATCTTAATTTCTCTCAAAAAACCCAAGGATCACGTCAGGCGGGACATC
>JAFLJL010018643.1:39428-52637 GCA_018398815.1 Conus ventricosus | reverse complement strand
GGTTTGTGCTGTGTACGGCTCGCAAGACTCTTACTCAAATCTTGGACCCTTCCACCTCAAGGGTTCGTCTCTGTCTTGAGGTTCGACCACCCCGTGTACAGCCTGTACGCAAGGCAGGTGAACTTCACTGTCCAATCGCAGGCTGAAACTGTCTTTGAATTATTACATCCGACTGTTCTCAGAACCGCAGAATCCTGCCTATGACTGTGTTTTTGACCCTCCGTTCCAAGTAGTTTGAAAATAATCCGAAATGTATTCCGCCGTTTGGGCTTCGTATGCAGCCTCACATGCGGAATGCAGGTATAGACCTGGGAGTAGTTTCCGATTTTTCCAAGTTTCCGGATCAACCTCCATGGACCTTTTTCACACCAGAGATTCGTTTCGATCTCGCAGCTTTCCGTAAGGAGTCTACCAGCTCTCTGGCGTACAAGGCTTTGTATGCCGAGCTCTGTTCCAAATTCCCATCCTATCAAAAAGTTTTCACTGACGGTTCCAAGTCTGAGGATGGAGTGGCCTGTGCAGCCTACTGCCCTGGGGCTCCTTCTCAGATACTGTTGGAACATATACATTCAGATGCTTCTGTCTATTCTGCTGAACTTACTGCTCTAGTACTGGCTTTGAAGATAATCTCCCATTCTTCGAGGAGGGACTTTCTGGTTCTGTCGGATTCGCTGTCGCTTTGGAGGCCATAGCTGGCCGCAACCTTCAGCATCCAGAACTTTACTTTTTTTTGAACTTTTTAGCAAGTTGAAGGCGGACGGTTACAACATATTCTTGCTTGGGTTCCTGGCCATGTTGGCATCGGCGGGAACGAAATGGTTGATCGTTTAGCCAAGACGCCACAAGAGAGAAACTGTCCAACACTTATATCCCCTGCTCAGATGTGAAACCCAAATTAACGTTTATGTGAGAGACCTCTGGCAGGAGGATTGGAACACACAGACGAATAACAAACTCTTTCAGATCCGTCCAAACCTTAAAGACTTCCTCCCATCTACGTCGGGTGGTCGTAAAGAGGAAACGGTTCTGTGCCGGCTGCACACCGGCCATTCGTATTTACCCATTCTTACCTTTTACAGAGTGAAGAAGCTCCGTGTGCATTCCATGTCATGCACCACTCACAATGAACATGTTCTTTTATGAGTGTTGGGACTTGCACGATGTGAGACACAAACATTTTACAGCGGAGTCCATGAAGATTCCTGTTCAGGGATGTCCCGCCTGACGTGATCCTTGGGTTTTTTGAGAGAAATTAACATTTTTCATCTGATTTGAGATTTTACGGAACAAGGATTTTTAACAAAGTTTCTGGTTCGTTTGTAGACGATGTCATTTAACGAGATGTGTGAAAGGTTTTTTTTTTTTTTTTTTTTTTTGACTGGTGAGTTGATTTTAATGTGGTGACAGCCCTGATGTGGCCCTCTGCGGTCGGCTGGGCTATAAGCAACATTATCTTTATCTTATCTTAACCATGATTGACACCACTTCAAACTGATTGTTTCCCTTCTCATCAACCATGATTGACAACACTGGAAACTGATTGTTTCCCTTCTCATCAACCATGATTGACAACACTACAAACTGATTTGTTTCCCTTCTCATCAACCATGATTGACAACACTGGAAACTGATTGTTCCCCTTCTCATCAACCATGATTGACAACACTGCAAACTGATTGTTTCCTTTCTCATGAACCATGATTGACAAACACTGCAAACTGATTGTGTTTCCCTTCTCATCAACCATGATTGACAACACTGCAAACTGATGTTTCCCTCCTCATGACTATGATTGACAACACTGCACACTGATTGTTTCCCTCCTCATGAACTATGATTGACAACACTGCAAACTGATTGTTTCCTTTCTCATGAACCATGATTGACAACACTGCAAACTGATTGTTTCCCTTCTCATGAACCATGATTGGACAACACTGCTAACTGATTGTTTTCTTTTCTCATGAACCATGATTGACAACACTGCAAACTGATTGTTTCCCTTCTCATGAACTATGATTGACAACACTGCAAACTTATTGTTTCCTTTCTCATCAACCATGATTGACACCACTGCAAACTGATTGTTTCCCTTCTCATCAACCATGATTGACAACACTGCGAACTGATTGTTTCCCTTCTCATCAACCATGATTGACAACACATTGAAGTGATTGCAGACCTGTTTACCCACAAGATGTCATCTTATTTTGCAAACATGTTTGGCTAAAATACAACAGCACAACAACAACAAAATACATTGAAAAGAATTCTGGAAACGAAGTTCTTGAACTGCAGTTGCATTTGTGAATGTAACCATGGCAAATTCACAGGTTGTGACTAAACAGCAACACGTCTTGCTAACTTTCGTGCGCAATATTGCGTCAGGCATGTCTGTTTCTTCGAAAGCATGTCCTGAAACATCCAAAAAACCAAAAAAAAAAGTCTTGAGAGTGATTTTGATTATTAGAAAGAGCTATTTTACTATAGTTGATACAAGACCAGGTGGTTACCACTATAAAGAAGCCTCTGCAGTGATGGTAGGCGAAAACAAAACAACCCCCCCCCCCCTCCGCCCCACCCCCCCACCCACCCACACACACACACACACACACACACACACACCTCGCTCCCCTTTCAACCCGCTGGTTTTACATATATAAGTTTGGAATTTTGTACACAGTCTTTGAAGGAAATATGCTCGTTGTCTTTGAAAATTGAACCAATAGCAGTTCTGGAGTAAAGTGGTCTGTGATTGTTTCCCTCTACAGAATCCACGATTGACAACAACATTACTGGGTGCATGTCATTCCACACGGACTGTGGTTGATAACGCTGCAAACTGATTGGTCTGCTTTTCACTCTTAGGGGCTGGCGGTCTGGTCTGGAAAGAGGGGGCAGAGACTGCGGCTCCGTTGATCAAATGTCGAGGTCAGAACGTGACGTTTCCATGGCCGTACAGCCTTGAAGACGGAGACAACCTGATGGGCATATCCTGGAGCTACCGCAGACCCCAGACAGACAAGACGACCATGCTGGGCACCTATGCCCCGGAGACCTTCGACCCCAGCAGCGACAGAATTTCTCAGGTAATTTGCTAACAGTCTGTGTGTGGTTGCTTATGCTAATGGACAATGTCAGAGTGTGACTGTTCATTGTCCATGTTGGTTTGTTGACTTACAATGCTGGATGGTTAATTCTGGTCTAAAAATCTTGGATCCCAGCAGCGACAGAATTTCTCAGGTAATTTGCTAACAGTCTGTGTGTGGTTGCTTATGCTAATGGACAATGTCAGAGTGTGACTGTTCATTGTCCATGTTGGTTTGTTGACTTACAATGCTGGATGGTTAATTCTGGTCTAAAAATCTTGGATCCCAGCAGCGACAGAATTTCTCAGGTAATTTGCTAACAGTCTGTGTGTGGTTGCTTATGCTACTGGACAATGTCAGAGTGTGACTGTTCATTGTCCATGTTGGTTTGTTGACTTACAATTTTGACTTACAATGCTGGATGGTTACAGCCCTGATGTGGCCCTCTGCGGTCGGCTGGGCTATAAGCAACATTATATTATATTATGCTGGATGGTTAATTCTGGTCTAAAAATCTTGGATCCCAGCAGCGACAGAATTTCTCAGGTAATGTGCTAATGGATTTCCCAGGTAATTTGCTAAGGTTCGGTGTATGGATGCTTTATGCTAATGAACAATGACAGAATGTGACCGTTCATTGTCCCTCTTGGTTTATTGACTTGCTGTGACAATGACAGAATGTGACCATTCATTGTCCGTCTTGGTTTATTGGACTTGCTGTGACAATGACAGAATGTGACCATTCATTGTCTCTCTTGGTTTATTGACTTGCTGTGACAATGACTCCCTCCGGTGGGTTGCGACCTTGTCGTGGTCGGAGGGCTTGCGCGGTCCAGTGATCCCTTAGGCTTTGCTGGCGGGGGCATCATACTTGGGAGATAGGGTGGTTTTTTTCCCACTGCTTGTAGGCCTGAGAGGTGAAGATGCTGTATGGCCTAAGCGAAACGTGGTAAGAAGTTGATGCCCCTGGTAGGGCTTCCCATGTCAGATAGGCTAAGGGTGAGGATCCTGACTAAGAGTAACCCGCCTTTCTCCTTTTCTTGTTTTCTGCCTTCCTTATTTAGCCTTTTTCTATCTTCGTCTCCCTTCAAGTCTTCTTTTCCACACTCCTTTTCTCTCTGTGGTCTCTTTAAGATCCGCCGCGTTTGCCGTGCGGTGCGACCTGTGTCGGAGGGGAATGAGTTTCCTGGTGATTGAGAGGGCCAGCGCTCTCAACACATCACTTTGGCTCGGACCTCTCCTAGACAGGGAGTACACTTTGGCCCGGGTGTTCTAATCGGCTCCCCTTCTTGGGGTTGGGTCAAGACAGGCAGTCCCCTGCTGGCCATGTGAACCCCTGCAGTGCTCAGCTCTCTGTCCCGGGAGTTGAGCATGATCGGGGGGGTTAGGGTTGGTTTAGTTTTCTGTTTGTCGTATATCTCTCCCGAAGCCTGGAAGGGGTCAAGACATTGGTTTTCTTGGCCCTGGCCCCTTAGTTGGACTCCAAGGTGGGTGGGTAAGGGGGGGATGAATCACAATAAACTAAATATGGCTTCTTTAAAAAATATCCCCCCAAAAAGAAGAGGAAGGCAGCATCCCTGTTTCAGGGGATTTTGATACTGACAGTGATTCAGATACTGAGGTACGACAGAGGACAGGATTCTGGGCTTCCTGGCTCGTAATGGAAGGGACGGAGCAGGAAAGACCCCTTTCAGCTCTGAGCCCTTTTGCTATCCAGAAGGGCTTTCAGGGTTTAGCAGGTGACCCTCAATCCATCAAAAGATTGCGAAATGGCTCATTCCTCATTCAATGTAGATAAAAAAAACCAGTCTGAACAGCTGCTGAAGGCAACAAAACTTGTGGACAGGGAGATCAAGGTAACTCCACACAAACAGTTAAATTTCATCGAAAGGCGTGATTCGCTGCCGGGATTTATCTGGTGTCTCAGAGGCAGAGATCAAATCGGAGCTGGCGCCCCAGGGTGTGACGGAGGTGCGCAGGGTGACAGTAAAGAAGGGTGCAGAAAGAGTGGCCACCAACACCCTCTTTCTGACATTCTGCAACCCTGTGCTGCCTCCGGTCATCAAAGTCGGCTACCTGAATGTTCGTGTTCAGCTGTATGTGCCGTCCCCGTTGAGGTGCTTTAGGTGCCAGAGGTTTGGCCATGTCAGGGACCGCTGTTCTGGGCAGGAGGTGTGTGGTATTTGCTGCAAGGCAACCCATGATGGGCCGTGTCATGATCCGGCACATTGTGCTAACTGCGGTGGCGACCATCCCTCCTCTTCACGAAACTGTCCTCTTTGGTTCAAGAATCTGCTATACGAGTCAAAACGGAAAAGAAGATCTCATTTTTTGAAGCCCGGAAACAGGTTGTGGGCAGTCAGACGCCGACAGCTTCTTCCTATGCTTCGGCTGTAAAGAAAGTTCCCACAGTTTCTACTCGGTCAGTCTGCTGCCAGACTGATGAATTCATGTTTTCGAAGACATTGCAAGTAAGATCTGTCAGTTCTGGTGGTAGCAGGTCCACCACCTTCCAACCCAAAATGAATGCCCCTGGTGGAGGCAAAAAATCCGCCACCCCTCAGACTGCCCAGCAGTCTACAACATCTGCTGCTGGGCAGATTAAGAAAACCAGCACCCCAACCTCGAACTCCTCAGTCCAGTGCCCGTGCGGGCAAGGGAGTTCAACCCAGTGTGGAGATGGTGGAGATGAGGAAGAAACCTCCCCCATCTCCCAAATCCAGACTTCTTCGCCTGTTGGCAAGTCTGCCAGCAGGTCTGTAGACCAAACCCCAACTCCAGTGAAACTAAATAACAAGTTCACTCCATTGGAAGCAGATGTTGAGGAGGAGATGACCTGATCTCTCTCCTTTTCGCCCCCTGCACCATGGATAGTACAATATTCCATTGGAATATCCGTGGTCTAAATTCCAACTTCGAGGAGCTGCAGCTTCTGTGTCAATCCATAAAACCTTCCGTCGTGGGTCTTCAGGAAACTCAAAGCCAGAAGACCTTTAATCTTTCTGGCTTTAATATTCTTTCAAAACCTGCACAACCATCCACGGTGGGACTGTCGGGTGGTGTTGCCCTTCTCATACATAAAACTTTGTGTATAGTCCTGTCGCTCTGTCCTACCTCCCCTTTAAGCTGTAGCTGCGAGAGTCACTCTCCACAAGACTGTGACAATCTGTTCCCTTTATCTTCCACCTTCTGTCACGGTTTGTCGTCAGGACCTTGTCAGTCTGTTAGGGGAACTTCCTCGACCTTTTTTGCTGTTGGGTGACTTTAACGGTCACAATCCTCTTTGGGGTAGTGTCAGTACGTCATCCAGAGGTCTGCTAATTGAGGATGTCCTTTCGGATTTGGATTTGTGTTGTCTGAACGACGGATCTGCAACTTACCCCCACTCTTCACTGGTTCACTTTCGTGTTTAGATTTGTCGGTTGTGACCCCGCGCTGGTCTGGACTATGAGTGGTCTGTCCATGACGATTCTGCACGGAAGTGACCATTTCCCTGTTCTTTTACAGCCCATATTAACTGAAACCACCTCTGTCTCTCAACATCTCAATTATAAGAAAGCAAACTGGGATCTATTTGCAACCACTATTTCAAAAGAATTCCAGGCACAGATTTTTTTCAGAGTCCAGACCCAGCAGAATCTCTTGACTAACACTGTGATCAACTGTGTTAAAACCTGTATTCCAGTGTCTTCCGACAAACTCCAAATGCCAAAAACCACCCTGGTTCAATTCAGACTGCCCAAAAAATTTCAAAGTTCGCAAACGGGCTCAGCGTCGGGTATACCAACGACCTTCAGGTCCCAACGCTAGAGCCCATCAGAAACTCCGTGCGAAATCGAGACATACTTTCAAAATCAGTAAACGTCAGTCCTGGAGAAACTTCTGCTCCAGGCTGACATCTAAACTTCCAAGAAAAAAGTTTGGAACATCATTAGAAAAATCAAAGGGAAAAAACACCATCCCCTCCATTCATCACTTGGAACTTGCTGATGCTCTGATCACTGACAAACAAGCTGTTGCCAATCTGTTGGCCTCCACCATCCAACAGAACTCCTCATCTTCAAATAAATCTGCAGTCTTTTTAAGAAACAAAGAGATAAGAGAGAAATCTTCATACAATTTCACATCAGACAACTCTGAAACCTATAATCTTCCTTTTTCAATCGTTGAACTCAAATTAGCTTTACAAACCTGCGCTGATTCTGCCCCTGGTCTGGATGACATTCATTATCAGGTTGTGAAACATTTTCCAGAAAGCTGTCTCCAGACTCTTCTCCAAATCTATAACCATATCTGGACCACAGGGTCCTTTCCGCCTTCCTGGCGGAAAGCCCTGATCATTCCCATTCCAAAGCCTGGAAAGGACCTTTCCAACCCTTCCACTATCGCCCAATCGCTCTGACCAGCTGCCTCTGTAAGCTGATGGAAAAGATGGTCAACTCCCGTCTGATGTGGAAGCTGGAAACCGATGGTCTTTTGGCCAGTGAACAGTGTGGTTTCCGGAAGTACCACTCGACGGTTGACCATCTAATCCGTCTGGAAACCACCATCCGCAACGCCTTTGTTAATAAGCAGCATGTGGTCGCTATCTTTTTTGACCTCGAAAAGGCGTACGACACCACGTGGAAAGCAGGAGTCCTCATGGACCTGCACAGACTTGGTTTTCGGGGTCACCTGCCTCTGTTCATTCAGAACTTTTTAGCCGATCGACAGTTCCAGGTGCGTGTTGGCACCACACTCTCTGACATCCATGGGGAGGAGTTGGGTGTTCCTCAGGGGAGCATCCTTTCTCCCGCCCTTTTCAGCATTAAAATAAATGACATTGTCCAATCAGTAAGCCTGGGCACCGAGTCCTCTCTGTTTGTTGATGATTTTGCGCTGTATGCAGTTGGAGCTTCTTACGCCAGTGTACAGCGGCGACTCCAACTTTGTGTCAACAGAATCCAACAGTGGGCCGAGGAAAACGGGTTTACCTTCTCCCGTACCAAAACTCAGTCAATTCATTTCCACAATTTTTCGTCGATTCTTTGCTGATCCTGAAATTCGTCTGGGACAAGTCCACCATTCCAGTTGTAAAAGAAGCCAAATTCCTGGGAGTTATTTTTGACCAAAAAACTCAACTTTCTCAGCCATATCAAAAACCTCAAAACTTCTTGCCAGAAAGCTCTGAATATTCTGCGGGTCGTAGCGCACACCGACCTGGGCGCTGATAAGAAAACTTTGCTGCACTCTACAGAGCCTTGGTCCGTTCCAAACTGGACTTACGGTTGTGCTGTCTACGGCTCCGCAAGATCGTCTTACCTCAAACTTTTGGACCCTATCCACCATCAAGGGCTTCGTCTCTGTCTTGGAGCGTTCCGCACCACCCCTGTGTACAGCCTGTACGCAGAGGCGGGTGAACCTTCATTGTCCAACCGCAGGCTGAAACTGTCTTTAAATTATTATATCCGACTGTTCTCAGAACCGCAGAATCCTGCCTATGACTGTGTCTTTGACCCTCCGTTCCAAAGTAAGTTTGAAAACAACCCGAAATGTATTCCGCCGTTTGGTCTTCGTATGCGGCCTCACGTGCGGAATGCAGGTCTAGACCTAGGAGTTGTGTCCGATTTTTCCAAGTTTCCGGATCAACCTCCGTGGACCTTTTTCACACCTGAGATTCGTTTTGATCTTGCAGCTTTTCGCAAAGAGTCTACCAGCTCTCTGGCGTACAAGGCATTGTATGCTGACCTCTGTTCCAAATTCCCTTCCTGTCAAAAAGTTTTCACTGACGGTTCCAAGTCTGAAGATAGAGTGGCCTGTGCAGCCTACTGCCCTGGGGCTCCTTCTCAGATACTGTTGGAACATATACATTCAGATGCTTCTGTCTATTCTGCTGAACTTACTGCTCTGGTTTTGGCTTTGAAGATAATCTCACATTCTTCAAAGAGGGACTTTCTGGTTCTGTCGGATTCACTGTCAGCTTTGGAGGCCATAGTGGCCGCAACCTTCAGCATCCAGAACTTTTACTTTTTTTTTTACCTTTTTAGCAAGTTGAAGGCGGACGGTTACAACATTACTCTTGCTTGGGTTCCTGGTCATGTTGGTATCGGCGGGAACGAAATGGTTGATCGTTTAGCCAAGAACGCCACAAGAGAGAAACTGTCCAACACTTATATCCCCTGCTCAGATGTGAAACCCAAAATTAATGATTATGTGAGAGACCTCTGGCAGGAGGATTGGAACACACAGACGAGTAACAAACTCTTTCAGATCCGTCCTCCCATCCACGTCAGGAGGTCGTAAAGAGGAAACGGTTCTGTGCCGGCTGCACACCGGCCATTCGTATTTTACCCATGCTTACCTTTTAAAGAGTGAAGAAGCTCCGTGGTGCATTCCATGTCATTGCGCCACTCACAATGAAACATGTTCTTTTAGAGTGTTGGGACTTGCACGATGTGAGACACAAACATTTTACAGCGGAGTCCATGAAGATCCTGTTCAGGGATGTCCCGCCTGATGTGATCCTTGAGTTTTTGAGAGAGATTAACATTTTTCATCTGATTTAAGATTTTACGGAAGAAAGATTTTTAATAAAGTTTCTGGTGCGTTTCTAGACGATGTCATTTAACGAGATGTATGAAAGGGTTTTTTTTTTTTTTTTTTTTTTTTTCCCCTATGACTGGTGAGTTGATTTTAACGTGGTGACAGCCCTGATATGGCCCTTTGCGGTCGGCTGGGCTATAAGCAACATTATCTTATCTTATCTTATCTTATCTTATCGTGACAATGACAGAATGTGACCGTTCATTGTCCCTCTTGGTTTATTGACTTGCTGTGACAATGACAGAATGTGACAGTTCATTGTCTCTCTTGGTTTATTGACTTGCTGTGACAATGACAGAATGTGACCATTGTCCCTCTTGGTTTATTGACTTGCTGTGACAATGACAGAATGTGACAGTTCATTGTCTCTCTTGGTTTATTGACTTGCTGTGACAATGACAGAATGTGACCATTGTCCCTCTTGGTTTATTGACTTGCTATGCTGTGTGGTTACTTCTGGTCAAAGATAACAAAATTTCTGAGGTAATTATTGATTGTCAGTGCGGGGTCGTTTGGCAACAGCAAGTAGTTGTTATGTTCGTCAACCATGACAGAGAATCTCGGGCAACTGTTGATGATCAGTGTCAGGTTGTTAGTCAACAGTGAGCGAATTTCCTGGCAGCTGCTGAATGTCAGTGTTGGGTTGTTAATTTTTGGATCAACTATTACAGAATGTCTCAGGTGATGGCCACTGTTAATGTTTGGATGTTAACGGTCGTCAACAATACAGAATTTCTTGGGTAGCTGTTGACAGTTATTGTCAGGTGTTAATGAACAACTGAAGATATCATGCTGTGGATGTTCAGTCAGTGGTGCAGTGGGCTTGGTTGACTGTCAGTGTTCAGTTGTTTATCAGCTGAGACAGAATTTCTGGAAAATTGGTGGCTATCAGTTTTGCTCTGGTCGTCAGCAGTTATGAATTTCTTGGGTAATTATTTTTCATCATCATTGTTGGCTCTTCAGTCAACACAGGAACAGATGCATTCAAAAGACAGGCACTTGTTACTTGTAATTGGCATACAACTTCATAAATACTAAGACAGACTTTTGTTATTTGTAATTGGCATAAAACTTCATTAAATACTAAGACAGACTCTCGTTACTTGTAATTGCATAAAACTCATTAAATACTAAGACAGACTCTTGATTACTTGTAATTGGCATAAAACTTCATTAAATACTAAGATAGACTCTTGTTACTTGTAATTGGCATAAAACTTCATTAAATACTAAGACAGGCTCTTGTTACTTGTAATTGGCATAAAACTTCATTAAATACTAAGACAGGCTCTTGTCACTTTGTAATTGGTATACAACTTCATTAAATACTAAGACAGGCTCTTGTCACTTGTAATTGGCATACAACTTCATTAAATACTAAGACAGGCTCTTGTTACTTATAATTGGCATACAACTTTATTAAATACTAAGACAGCACTTGTCACTTGTAATTGATATAAAACTTTATTGAATACTAAGATAGCACTTGCCACTTGTAATTGATATAAAACTTTATCAGATGTAATCTCATTGCTGCAATAACATGTCTTTCAAAGTGCATTGTCGTACCTGTCATTGTAAATTTAATCAGACACATTCTCAAAGTTCAGTAGCTTTTTTTTTTCTTTTTCTTTTTTTAATTAATAATTTGCAGCTTGACAAGAGGCAGAGAAAACATGACAGAGTGAAAGGTCAGAAGAACATAAAGATAAGACAACAGACAGTTTGCCAAACATTCAGGACTGCAAAAAAGAAGCATGGAGTGAGAAAACAGAAGACAACAGACACAGAAGCACAGAGTGAAGGGTGAAGAATACAGAAGACAACAGACACGGAACACGGAGTGAGAGGTGTGAAGAATACAGAAGACAACAGACACAGGAAGCACAGAGTGAGAGGGCTGAAGAATACAGAAGACAACAACACAGGAAGCACAGATGAGAGGACTGAAGAACACAGACAGTGACAGACACAGGAAGCACAGAGTGAGAGGGCTGAAGAACACAGAAGACAACAGACACAGGAAGCACAGAGTGAGAGGTGTGAAGAATACAGAAGACAACAGACACAGAAGCACGAGTGAAGGTGTGAAGAATACAGAGACAACAGACACAGGAAGCACAGAGTGAGAGGTGTGAAGAACACAGACAGTGACAGACACAGGAAGCACAGAGTGAGAGGGCTGAAGAACACAGAAGACAACAGACACAGAAGCACGGAGTGAGAGGTGTGAAGAATACAGAAGACAACAGACACAGAAGCACAGGTGAGAGGGCTGAAGAATACAGAAGACAACAGACACAGGAAGCACAGAGTGAGAGGGCTGAAGAACACAGACAGTGACAGACACAGGAAGCACAGAGTGAGAAGTGTGAAGAATACAGAAGACAACAGACACAGAAGCACAGAGTGAGAAGTGTGAAGAATACAGAAGACAACAGACACAGAAGCACAGAGTGAGAGGGCTGAAGAATACAGAAGACAACAACACAGGAAGCACAGAGTGAGAAGTGTGAGAACACAGACAGTGACAGACACAGGAAGCACAGAGTGAGAAGTGTGAAGAACACAGACGTGACAGACACTCTCCCAAACACTAGACTTCAGGAACAGGAGAAGTGAGGTCTGGGTAAGACGGGATTAGGAAAAAAAAAAAGGCAGCACCCCCTCACAATCTCCAAAACCTTTCAAGCCAACAGCAGGGTTCCAGATGATTTTGTGTGTTATTTCACACTTTGCACTTCACCATCACTCTGTTCGTTTTCAGTGTGTGTGTGAGACTTTTTTCCCTCTTTGAAATGCTGTATTGTGACAGTTCAAAGTGCGGCAACACTTCGCCTTCACTCTGTTCGTTTTCAGTGCGTGTGGAACTTTTTCCCTCTTGAAATGCGTATTGTGACAGTTCAAAGTGCGGCAACACTTCACCTTCACTCTGTCGTTTTCAGTGCGTGTGTGAGACTTTTTCCCTCTTTGAAATGCTGTATGTGACAGTTCAAAGTGCGGCAAGTGTGCCCGCAAAGGTGGGCTGCAAAGCTGAAAACAGGTACAGTACTGTCCAGTTTTGTTGGGCTTTCACATGCAGCGCCAGATCAGTTTTGCTGGAGAAGAATTGTGCCTAGTTTGTGTGACACGGTCACCGTCACACATTGATTTGGATGATGATGACATATTATGTGTTAACATGGTCACCGTCACACATTGATTTGGATGATGATAACATATGTGTGACATGGTCACCGTCACACATTGATTTGGATGATGATGACATATGTGTGACATGGTCACCGTCACACATTGATTTGGATGATGATAACATATTATGTGTGACACAGTCACCGTCACCAAATTGATTTGGATGATGATGACATATGTGTGACATGGTCACCGTCACAAATTGATTTGGATGATGATAACATATTATGTGTGACACGGTCACCGTCACACATTGATTTGGATGATGATAACATATGTGTGACACCGTCACCGTCACACATTGATTTGGATGATGATACATATTATGTGTGACACGGTCACCGTC
>JAFLJL010018643.1:29428-36928 GCA_018398815.1 Conus ventricosus | reverse complement strand
AGTCAGCTGACATCAGATCATGTTAACGATGAAGACTGCAGTGGGCTTTGGGTCTGCTGACATCAGATCATGTTAATGATGAAGACTGCAGTGGGCTTTGGGTCTGTATTCCAGTCAGCTGACATCAGATCATGTTAACGATGAAGACTGCAGTGGGCTTTGGGTCTGTATTCCAGTCAGCTGGCATCAGATCATGTTAACGATGAAGACTGCAGTGGGCTTTGGGTCTGTATTCCAGTCAGCTGGCATCAGATCATGTTAACGATGAAGACTGCAGTGGGCTTTGGGTCTGCTGACAACAGATCATGTTAACGATGAAGACTGCAGTGGGCTTTGGGTCTGTATTCCAGTCAGCTGACATCAGATCATGTTAACGATGAAGACTGCAGTGGCTTTGGGTCTGCTGACAACAGATCATGTGAACGATGAAGACTGCAGTGGGCTTTGGGTCTGTATTCCAGTCAGCTGACATCAGATCATGTTAACGATGAAGACTGCAGTGGGCTTTGGGTCTGCTGACAACAGATCATGTTAACGATGAAGACTGCAGTGGGCTTTGGGTCTGTATTCCAGTCAGCTGACATCAGATCATGTTAATGATGAAGACTGCAGTGGGCTTTGGGTCTGTATTCCAGTCACCTGACATCAGATCATGTTAATGATGAAGACTGCAGTGGGCTTTGGGTCTGTATTCCAGTCACCTGACATCAGATCATGTTAATGATGAAGACTGCAGTGGGCTTTGGGTCTGCTGACAACAGATCATGTTAACGATGAAGACTGCAGTGGGCTTTGGGTCTGTATTCCAGTCAGCTGACATCAGATCATGTTAATGATCAGGGATGAAAACTCCTCCGCCGTTTCCGCCGTCTCCGCCGTTATTTTTTCGCATCTCCGCCGAAAAAAAAGTCTCTGCCGAAAAATTATTCGAAGAATGATGCTCAGAAACGATCTCAACTTGTCTGCACAGCGAATTTCTTCTCTGTCGGTAATGTTGTCAAACGGCGTAGTTCTCATTCTGTTTCCTTCCAGTATCATTTATCATCATGGCGTCGATTCACAGTGAGAGTTTGCCGCCAGTGAGTGCAACACAAAACGAAAAAAAGAAAAGAAAGAAGTATGTGAACCACTAGAAGACCGAGTGGCAGCAGAAGGACGTGTGTGACCGCAGAGTCGCGGATGCAATAAGAAAACATGACAAAGACGGCGAATTTGAAGTGTTTTGCGAGCCTTGCCAAAAACGTGTCTACTTTGGTAGTCGTGGCTTTGTGGCAATCAGAGATCACATCGAGCGTCCCAGTCACCAACAGAAAATGTGTGTGTTTCCCACACCATTACAGCATGTTTTCAGATCATTGGGTATGCAACAATCTACGTTTAATTTCCAAAGATAGTTTGACTCCTACTCTAAGTACTTCCACTCGTAGAGTCTTCAAAGCAAGGGAAAAACGTCAAAGTGACGAAAAGAATATAAAAGAACAAATGACATCAAAATAAACTGATGTCACAACAGTATTGTGTAACACTTTTCCCCTGGTATAATGCAAACGTTTGCTACATTTGTTAGGTGTCTGCTAACAGCCCCCCTATGAAATCCTTTTCCACCAGCCCACTCCCCCCACTACCATACTTCCTCTACTCCTCCTCCTTCTCCCCCAACCCCCACCCTCACCCCACAACACACATACCCCACACACTTCGCCCCCTCCCCCCACCCCCGTCCCCACCTCGCGCACACACACACACAAACAACACCCCCCCCCACACACACACACACACACACACACACACACACACTTGTCAAGAGGGGGGGGGGGGGGGGGGGGGATATGATTAGTTGTAAGAGGGAAGTTGGGGGGGGGGTGTACTGTTGTGACATCAGTTTGTTTTTATGTCATTTGTTCTTTTATGTTCTTTTTTTTGTGTTTAGTGTTTCCTGACGAAGGGCCTAAGGCCCAAAAGCTTCACTTTTTTTTTTTTAAAGGACTTCAAAGTAATCATTTTTCATATTGTGTTTATTGAAGTCCAGCAGTCGTTTTCATACATCTGATTTACTTAGTTTGATTTCCCACTCTGATTTACTTATCTACAAGCCTTATTCTTTATGTCCTGAAAGCACTGTTTGTCAAATTTTCTTTAGCTAGAGTTCTGAGGATTCATCATACTAAATGTTTGTCTCAATGACATAGTTTCTTTCCCATCAGTCTCAGTCTTCATGGTGTTGAAAGCTGATCTATAGAATGAGTTGTTTAGAAGCAAGAAAGTGATTTCTAAAGATTTTTATGCCATATTTAATACAAAATATGCTTCAGCTTCAGGGGGCGCCGCCCCCTGACCCCCGCTGGGCTGTTGCCCATGTACCCCACTGGGGGCCCATGGTGAACCCCAGATCCCCGCAATCTCCTCTTTTTTTTAAAAAACTGTTTTCATCCCTGATGATGAAGACTGCAGTGGGCTTTGGGTCTGCTGACAACAGATCATGTTAACGATGAAGACTGCAGTGGGCTTTGGGTCTGCTGACAACAGATCATGTTAACGATGAAGACTGCAGTGGGCTTTGGGTCTGCTGACAACAGATCATGTTAACGATGAAGACTGCAGTGGGCTTTGGGTCTGCTGACAACAGATCATGTTAACGATGAAGACTGCAGTGGGCTTTGGGTCTGCTGACAACTGATCATGTTAACAATGAAGACTGCAGTGGGCTTTGGGTCTGCTGACAAACAGATCATGTTAACAATGAAGACTGCAGTGGGCTTTGGGTCTGTATTCCAGTCTGCTGACATCAGATCATACTGCCAACCATGATCAAGAAGGACAACTCTCCTAGGATCCCCGCATTTCCAAGAAACCCTCCTGACTTTCAGACGCAGGAAAAGCGAACATCCAAGATTTAAAAAAACAGTTCTACTGAAAAAAGACAATCATAAAACGCTTAATCACTCAGACTCTCATGTCATATTCAGTTTTTCCAGTCCAGGTTTTCATGATTCTACATTCGTCACAACACCGCCTGCAGTCGTTACGTTATACCGCGTGGCACTGCAAGCATGAATCACACCAGTTCAGTGGCGGGCAAACAGTGTCAATGCATGCGATTTGTTCAGCCGCTTTTCTGGATGTGGATCTTGCACAAGCTTTGTCTTTTGGGGGGGGGGGGGGGGGGGGGGGGTTAATACAATTTCTTGCATGTCACAAATCCTAAACCCAGACCAAGCATTCAAGGAAGTGTGCATGCTTCTCTGTGTGTGCGTGTGTGTATTGTATGTATGTATATAGTCTTAGTATGTGTAAGTGTGTGTAATCATGTGTGTCTGTAGCAAGTTATTTTCTTTTGGTTTCTTTGCTTCCTGCACGGTAATCTTCCTATCATGAGAGACCACAAAACAGCCTTCAGAACTGCTCCGATTCCGTTTCGGCTGGGAAGGGGAAGGGAAGGGGGAGGAGGGGGCTTCACCTCTCAGGACCCCCTACCAAGGCATTGCTTCTCCCTGGATCCCACTGGGATCTAGACAGCCTCTGCACCCCAACCTTTTTCGGGAGATTATTCAAGCCCGCTCAGCCCTGATGTGGCCCTCTGCGGTCGGCTGGGCTATAAGCAACATTATCTTATCTTATCTTCAAGCCCGCTGTCCTCCAGCATGCCTGACTCCAGCATGCCTGATGATTCCACTTCATCAAGGAGGCATCACTGCAGGCAGGGCACTCCATGAACTCTACCATATCTGCCCAGCAAAGTGGCTGCAATACATACACAGGGCAGTCCATGAACTCTGCCCATATCTGCCAGCAAAGAGGCTGCAATACATACAGCCTAAAAAATATGGGAATGAAGATGTAAAGAAACACTGGGGGAAAGGGGATTATTCGTTAGTTTGAGACATTATTTCATAAAGTATTCTCTCATTTCAGCAGCGCTTGTGACATTTGAGCATGAAATTGGACAGCTATTAACTCTGAATTGGATGCGGAATTCCTGACCCTTGGTTTAAAGGCAATCATTATTTTTTTAACATTTTGTTGTTTGTGCTCAGGCAGTGCATCTGTTTGTAGGAACGGGTTTGTATGCTGTCCTTTGTTTTTCAGGTGTTTATTTGATCATGCTTTCAGTCCCCTTGTGGCCCACGCGGTCAGCTGGACTCTCAACCCCTTAACTTTGTGGAAAGGGATAAGCATGTGTGGTTGTGTTTCAGACTGGTGGGAAGAGCTACAAACATTTGAGCAATACCATGTGCAGTTTGATTTGCTTGATATAAACTGCTAATCATGAAAAAACTGACAAGTATAGGGTCTCGTTCTTCTTTTAAAAGTGTTACCTTCCCACCCCCCACCACCCTGCCTTCTGTTTTTTTTTTTTCCCCATGAACCTTTAAATTAAACCATTTTTTCTTTCTTTCTGTTTTTTCTTGTTCTTTTTTTTTTTTTTACCTTAGCATTGGAATAATTTTTGACTTTCCATTTTTGACACAAAATTTCCCCAAAGACAAAGAATGGGTCGGCTTGAGGGGTTTGTGAATGAACTGCTGATAAGCTTGACACGCAGAGCCAGCCAGGAATGGTGTTTGGCAACGATCGTTGATGTGTGGACGTTCACCGATCTTGGCATTCCTCCCGTGTCTGTCATCTGGAGGGTAGGAGGATCAAAATAGGCATGGGGGTGACTTGAGATGTCATGTGAAATAGTGTAATTTGGGGATAGTATGACCTGTTAAATGATGTAACAAGGGGGTGTTACCTGTCGGTGTGGAACTGGGTTGTCATGATTTTAACGAGGGTATCTTGGTCAGTTTGTTCTGGTATGAAATGTGAAATCCTCTTTGAGTATGACCTGGTATGTCATGTGATTTTGGGGACATTCCCAGTTAGGGGAGAGGTGGCATGAAAATTTGACCATTTTCTGCCCAAAACATGTTTTATTTTGTTTTGTGCTGAAAAATTTGTCTGGTGAAACCATCTGTGGTGTTCTGTTGTCTATTTCCACATTTTTCTTAGTAAAAAAAGGACTTTATTTGAAGGAAGTGCATGCGAAAATTGCTCAACTTCTTTATTTTAAAGCGTCGTTTTTCAAAATCATTTTTTTTTTGACAATGGTTGATGTGCAAGGATCACAATATCTCTGGTCCAGACTAGCTTAGCTTGGTTTTTTTTTTCTTTTGATCAGAAATGATTTCTGCATGCAATTACATTTTATTTATAAGTCAAAACAGCCTTATCATTTCTATTTCTATTGGAAATAATTCAAAAGGAATGAACGCGAAGCCTGAGGGCCCACCTATGGAAAAAATTATTGAAAAAAAAAGCAGTTTAGTTTATATAGGAATCCTTTTGAAATTGCATTACTATAGCTTACCCAAAACAATTTATAGAAATCCTTTTGAAACTGCATTACTATAGCTCAGCCAAACAATTTATAGAAATTCCTTTTGTAACTGCATTACTATAACTCAGCAAACAAGAAAAGTCATGTTTCAAGTGCCTAACATGTCTGCTATGACACAAATACAGTTCTTGTTAATGAACATGTTTTTTTTTTCATTTTTCATCATTTTGCCCCATTTGTGGTCCCGAATTCACCAAGAGCTTTGAAATCACCAAATATGTTTTTTTCCTGTTTGTTTTTTAACATAAACAAAAGAAAAAAAGAAGTTTTAAAAGAAACAATGGTTTAATTTTTATGCCTTCTCTTGCCTGAAAATGATTGGTAATCATGAAGAAACAGTGGGTATCTTGGTCAGCATGATCTGGCATGTAATGTGACCATAGGCATCATCTTTGTATGACCTGGTATATCATGAAGAAAACAACGGTATCTTGTGTCAGCATGATTTGGCATGTAATGTGACCATTGGCATCATCTTTGAGCATGACCTGGTATATTATGAAGAAACAGACGGTATCTTGTGTCAGTATGATCTGGCATGTAATGTGACCATAGAGCATCATCTTTGAGTATGACCTGGTATGTCATGTGATGTTTGGGTTTCCAGTTAACATGACCTGGTATTATTATTTATGTAACAGTGTATGATCTGGTATGGATGTGGCATAAAAAGCTTCAGGTTGTGACCTGGTATGTGATTCAGTAACAGAAGGTTATCTCTATCAGTATGGTCTGGTGTAGCTGTTGTATCGGTTAATCTGTGCCTTGCATCGCCCCATATGCATGTAGCATACAGAGCACACATCAGTGGATATCATACGTCAGTTAGTTAAAATGGTGTAACATTTTACATTGGGTGTTTTGTATCAATTAGGATGTAGTATGATAGGTGTATGATGTTTAAAATACACTGTACCAAGCAAAGCTCAAACTACCATGAAATCCATCCTGGAGGAATACAAAGCAGGGAAGATCAGACTTCAAAGCATGCTGGAGGATCAGGAGACAAAGGTGGTAGAAGCAATCAAGCCCAGTGAAGACAGGCAGAAAAAGGAAAGTTCAAGAGGCGATGGATCTGCAAAAGAAAAATCTCAAGATCAGAGAAATAACAGGACACACACAGACCAACAGACAAGGATGGGGGTGACCAAAACTGAATGGTGGTCAAGGCCAAGGAAAAGCAAAGAGACATGATGATTCAGGAGATGAGAAAAGAAAGACCAAAAAAGACTCCAAAAAGCAGTCCCGCAGAGCCAGCAAGGGCAATGGGACAACGTGGGAGAATGCACTCCCAAAGAAGTCTCACTTGGAATGACATTTGGCACTTGGCCCCCCTAGGATCTGCTTCTTTCTCAGTCTGCATATGACCTTCTGCCCTCAAATGCAAACCTGGTGAAGTGGGGGAAACAGACGATTTCCCGCTGCCCCCTCTGCATGAAAAACAAACAGTGGAGATGTTCTAAGCTCATGTAAAGTAGCCCTGGCTCAAGGAAGGTACACATGGAGGCACAACCAAGTGCTCAAAGAGATTGTACAAAATTGTTGGGCTAGTACCAACACCCCAAAAGGGAGAATCAGGACTCCAAAAGCACCGCAACATTCTTCACGGCAGGAGGCAGCAAATAAAGGCCCAAAAAACAGTGCCCCTCGAAACATGCAGGCAAGAGTCTGCTGGATGGGGCAGATGACTGGGAGTTTCACTGCAGACCTCCCCCAAAGGAAGAGTCACCAGAGATCATCAGCAAGAGTGGCAGAGACCAGACATGTAGTCCCTCTCAGTCAACCAAGCAGCTGATCATGATCGAGCTCACGGTGCCATATGAGAACAGTTGGGGGGCAGCTCAAATCTACAAGACTGAAAAATATGTGATCTGGCAAACAGCCTGAGGAGAGAAGGCTATCAGGTCAAAGTCCTCACTCAGAAATTGGGCTAGGGGATTTGTAGGAAGTCTGATCGCTCTGAAAAGCTTAGTTGGGGGAAAAACCGAGCCCTGAAGCAATGGCGAATCGGCAGAGGGTGTTCAAGCTGGATCTGGTCAGGAGGAACAAAGTGACTTCTAAGGGTTAATTTCTCTACAAAAACAGGTGCCTGTGGCTCAGTGGTTAAGGGGAGCGAAAGA
>JAFLJL010018643.1:0-28428 GCA_018398815.1 Conus ventricosus | reverse complement strand
TAAACGGGGGGCCAAAAAACCCTTTGGGAGGGAATTGAAAGTCTGATGTACTCTCGTGATACGGTGAAAAACCCAAGACGGAGCAGGCGCTCCGGGAATCTTCCGCTCGGTAAAGAGCTCCTCCTCGAAATGGGGGCCCAAATGCCATGCGCGTCACGAGTGAGCATACTTCAAACTAAAAGAAACGAAGCACGTGCGACAGGTAAAAAGACAGGCGAGAGGCCGATAGACAGAAAGTTCGAGAGAAAGGTACCGGCCACCCGTGAACTTGCAGGATAAATAGCACGGGTGGTGGAATTAGAGAGAGAGAGAGAGAGAAAGCAAAACCGTAGTTGAGCTGAACCACACCAAGGTGCAACCGCACCACAAGCCACACTAAGGAACGGATACACGACAACAGCAACGACAATAAATAAATAAGTAATTCCGCCACCCTAGGTGGGTCGAACGTCGTAGGCCTCGTGACAAATCGTGACACTGGTGTTTACTTTTTGATGAAACTGACAACAACACTGGTGTTTACTATTATGATGACACTGACAACAACACTGGTGTATACTGTTATGACACTGACAACAACACTGGTGTTTACTGTTATGATGATGACACTGACAACAACACTGGTGTTTACTGTTATGAGGATGACACTGACAACACTGGTGTTTACTATTATGATGACACTGACAACAACACTGGTGTTTACTATTATGATGAAACTGATAAACAACACTGGTGTATACTGTTATGATGACACTGACAACAACACTGATGTTTACTTGTTATGATGTTGACACTGACAAACAACACTGGTGTTTACTGTCATGAGGATGACACTGACAACAACACTGGTGTTTACTGTTATGTGGATGCCAATGACACCATGATACAGAGTATTATCATGAGGAGGACACAGACACAACACTACTGTGTGTTTGTATTGTCAAGATCAAGAGGAAGATATGGACACCCAACAATAGTGTGTACTATCACGTGGTGACACTAACAAACTACTGTTTATCTGTATTGTCATGAGGATGACACTGACACCAACAATCGTGTGTACTATCATGTGGTGACACTAACAAACTACTGTGTACCAGTAATGTCATGAGGATGACACGACACAAACATGAAGATGGCTAGTGTGCAATGTTACACGGATGACATTAACACTAGTGTGTACTTTTTATGATAAAACATTAACACCAGTGCGTATTGTTATGAGGATGACACTAACATTACTGCATACTGTTATAAGGATGACATTAACACAGTGCGTACTGTTATAAGGATGACACTAACACCAGTGCGTACTGTAAAAGGATGACACTAACACCAGTGTTGTACTGTTATAAGGATGACATTAACCCCAGTGCGTACTGTTATAAGGATGACACTAACACCAGTGGGTACTGTTTTAAGGATGACATTAACACCAGTGCGTAATGTTATAAGGATGACACTAACCACAGTGCGTACTGTTATAAGGATGACACTAACACCAGTGTGTACTGTTATAAGGATGACATATAACACCAGTGTCTACTGTTATAAGGATGACATAACACCAGTGTGTACTGTTATAAGGATGACATAAACACCAGTGCGTACTGTTATAAGGATGACACTAACACCAGTGTGTACGTTATAAGGATGACACTAACACCAGTGTGTGCTGTTATAAGGATGACATTAACACCAGTGTGTACTGTTATAAGGATGACATAAACACCAGTGTGTACTGTTATAAGGATGACACTAACACCAGTGTGTACTGTTATAAGGATGACACTAACACCAGTGCGTACTGTTATAAGGATGACACTAACACCAGTGTGTACTGTTATAAGGAAGACACTAACACCAGTGTGTACTGTTATAAGGATGACATAAACCCCAGTGTGTACTGTTATAAGGATGACACAAATTTACCAGTGTGTACTGTTATAAGGATGACACTAACACCAGTGCGTACTGTTATAAGGATGACATTTTGTTTTACTGTTAGCAGAATGACACTAATACAAGTGCATACTGTTATAAGGATGACACTCACAAATTTCTAAAGTTCTTTAAAAAAAAAAAAAAATTTATCTCAACAGTTTATGCTTTATAGCTTGATAAAGAAAGAGTAATGTCCTTTCCTGTGGACATTTACAGTCCCTCTGTGCATCCCATTTCTTGTTTACACATTTACAGTCCCTCTGTGCATCCCATTTCTTGTTGTTTACACATTTACAGTCCTTCTGTGCATCCCATTTCTTGCTGTTTACAATTTACAGTCCCTCTGTGCATCCCATGTCTTGCTGTTTACACATTTACAGTCCCTCTGTGCATCCCATTTTTTGTTTACACATTTACAGTCCCTCTGTGCATCCCATTTCTCGTTGTATACAACCAAGCCCACCACATACATACATTATATCACTTCTCAGGGCTGTCACCCATAAAAATAAAATCACTGCGTGTTCGTTTAAAAAAGAAAGAAGCGTTAATCCCATCCAAAACTCCAGTCCGCTCTAAATGCAGGCCAATGCTCTTAAAAAAATCAACACCACTTTCGCAGGGCTTTGTGTTCACAGAGTGCTGTTGAAAACCACGACCGGGGTAGTTCAGCTCTTTTGAACAAAATGGAAAAGTCAAACTGCACCATTCCAGGCTATTTGTTGTCCAAAAAGAGGTTGAAAACTGCTGATTGAAACTGCTTACTTTTTAAACAGTAAACAAGTGGGTATGTTTTGCTCCATAAGAAAACCTAACACAGAGTAACTTTTATTTTTTGTCGTCTTTTCAGTCCAGTCATGTCTCCAACAGTTAATAACTGTATCTTCCTCAAACGTCTTGTCTTAGATCTACAATTCATGACACTTTCATATTTTACCCCCAAAACAAAGCCTATGCATAATCCATATCAGAAAAACAATGGCCCGACAAAACAGTCTTCACATAGGTATTTGCCCACCTTTAGAACTTGAATTATGCATGCAGAAGCATTGCAATATACCATCATGACCATGGAAATATGAATTGGGAAAAAAAAAACTGGATGCGGTGCAAGACTCGGGTGATTAAGTGTCTCACAATCACGATTTTTTTTTTTAAAGCAAACATTTCTTTATTCCTCCCACGTTCCCTTTTTCTGCCTCTGTTTCAGGGGCAGAAAGATCTCGGATCTGACGAGAGTTCTCCAGCCTGACAGTTGTGTATACTGTCATGAGAATGACAACACTGACACCAGTACGGGTACACACTATCATACGGATGACATTTACATCAACACCAGCAAACACTGTCACTTACAGAGTGTAAAATACCTGAATGTGCATTTTATGTAAACAGGTACCTTAATTCAAATCAGAAGTGCTGGCTCTACTTACATCAGACACCTGAACTGCAAACGTCATTGATTATACATGATTTAGCAAGGTTAAAAAGGAAAATGAAGATGCCTGGACCAATCTCTCTCCACTGATCATGTCACAGGCATGGAGTCTAAAAACAGGCCCATTTCCTGTTAATACACTTTCAACTCATCAAAACTCATCAGGTTTTGCATCTACGGTTAAACACATCAACACAATTCCGAAAACACACATACCAACACCAGTTTTGTTTTCAAAATGCCTTCTCATTCATGTCTCAAACGCATAAACACTAGATGAGCAGCCTTCAGAAGAATGATCTGTATTTGTGTACACATCCATCTCTCTATCTAAACGTTGTTGTTTTTTTCTTCAGAGCTGATACATACCAGAAGGTGGCGGGTGCGGTTTGGAAAACGTGACCTCTGCACTCTGAAGCAACTGTGATTCCCTTGGCAGGCAGCTGACGGCTGCGGAACTGCGGTTGAGCATGCAGGAATATTTGCCTCCCTTGCTGTCCTCTGAGAGATCCAGCATGAAGTAGCCTGCTCATAGCGGGTGCTGGGTAACACCTGGCCATCTGGGTCCTGCAACATGGCCGATGCACAGCGTCTCAGAGATGATTCTTTTCTTTTTTTCATTCTTTCTGCGTACGCAGGCTGATACTCTGCGGACATAGCCTGTATAAACAGGCGTGGAGTTTTGTGTGTTATGACCGTTTTTTTTATCCCGCCATTAAGGCAGCCATACTCCTATTCGGGGAAGGTGCATGCTATGTGTTACGTGTCATCCATACCAACGGCCAAATGGCCTTCTCTTCCGAAAGTTGGTGATGGGATTTTAGTGTGTGCAAGATGTTATGCGTGCGTTCACACACGGAACCTCGGTTTTATAGTTCATTCGAAGGACCGTATGGGGAATGGAGTCAGAACCAATGTTAACACCAAGGGAAAAATCCCCTGTAACGAAATTCAAACCCGCAACCCCAGGATCACAAGTCTGGCGCTCTACTAACTGAGCTATACAGGCCCCCTGACAGATGATATGACTCAGGGCTCTCCCACTGAAGAGATGTTAAAATCCCTGAAACTCTCTACAGAGGTCTGGCAGACATTGCCTTCCCACATCCTGAGAACAAAAAAAAAAAAAAAAAAAAAAAAAAGAGAAAGAAAAAGGAAACTTGTTTTGAAAAGGTGCAGTGTGATACAAATCTGAGCGGGTAGAAAATACAAGTAGGCTGTACTAACTGACACATAAATTGCGCCAGTTCTGGTGCGTGTGTGTGTGTGTGGTGTGTGTGTGTGTGTGTGTGTGTGTGTGTGTGCATATTGGAAGGCTGATTTGGATCAGTGTAGGTGTAACTGTAAAATGGTCCTAGAAATGACATTCAGTAACTGATAATCATGGAGCTACGAAGCCTAAAAGACAACGAAAGACCTAAATTCAGATAGTTACTGAGCAACAAGCCTCAGGTGAAGATCTGATGGAACAAGGTACTGAAGGTCACAGTTACTCAGCAACAAGCCCAGGTGAAGATCTGATGGAACAAGGCACTGAAGGTATAGTTACTGAGCAACAAGCCCAGGTGAAGATCTGATGGGAAAAAGGCATGAAGGGGCATAGTTACTGAGCAACAAGCCCCAGGTGAAGATCTGATGGAACAAGGCACTGAAGGTCATAGTTACTGAGCAACAAGCCCCAGGTGAAGATCTGTGGAACAAGGCATGAAGGTCATAGTTACTGAGCAACAAGCCCCAGGTGAAGATCTGATGGAACTAGGTACTGAAGGTCAGACAGAACGTTAAAAGGCGTCAGGAAGCTGTGAAACTGAGGCGTCAGTGGCTTGTCTCCACACTGGCTCAACCTGCAGTGACCCACAGTTCCAAGCTCTGACATTGGGTTGTGCATCATGCAGAAGAAAACATCAGCCCTGGGCCTGAGTTCCAGCTGACCATGAAGGCCACCAGAGGGCACTGCTGGAAGACAGACAGGCCGCGATACAAGAAGAACACAACATCACACTAAGAGAGAAAACGATGCAGAAAAATACAGAACTGTATTTTCCCCCAGTCTGTGATAACAAAAAGGACTTCAGAGCAACAGAAGCAAACAGCAGCTGAAAAAAATTAAATGAAAAGCCCTCCAAGATCTTTCAAGATGATCCACCAGTGGATTCCATCCCACTGTGGGGTCACTAGGAATGATGCTCTGTCCAAGGCAGGCAGCAATGCGGAGCAGTTCAGCCACTGCTGACCCACAGAGAGGCCAACACTGTCCTCCCCAACCAATATCAAAACCAGTGCAAGAGAAGGCTGGGTGCAGACAGTGGTGCTGATCCAATCCATCAGCTCCAGAGTTCCAGCACCAAATCCTCTTCAGACTGAGAACATTGCCCACACAGATGAATGTCCGTGTGGCACTGGATCTCAGGACCCCGAACACATCTCCAACACTGTCCAGCACATGATGTTCTACTGTGTCAAACCTGGCTGAGGGTTGCAGAAACTGCTGATGCAGCTTTGGGGCAGCTGTCAAGACCTCGAGAAGACTGTGGATTCACTGTGGTGAGGCCACCTTGGCTTAGGCTGTGTCGACCAGCTGACATAGGCTAACACCAAGGCTACATCAAAATGTTGTTATGCTCTGCCATAGTTATGCGGGGATTGTCTTCAGTTGTGACAAGCTCCTAGCATAAACTTATCAGTCTCCCAAATCCCCGAAGTCGGAGTAGTGTGGCTGCTCATGTGGCGGGGTAATCAAAAAACAGTCACACTCGTCGTGTTCTCATCCCCAGCTGGTGCATTTGTACCATAGCGTTCAAGTACTTCAGCTGTTTGGATGACCCTGGAGTCTTTTAGCCAGGATACGACAACAACAACAACAACACTGTGGTGAAGAACTTTTGATTCAAAAGAAAGATGATTGATGACAAAGGAAAGAAATCAACAGATAAAAGAAAGACTGGATTTTTTAAAAAAAGCCCCCCACCCCCACCTCCCCCCAAAAAGGCTTAAGAAGACTGACAATACAGAAACAGGACCGAGTTGAACTGAACTCCCTTAAGAAAGGTGGCAGAGTGGTTAAGACGTTCGCCTGCCAATCCAACGTGTGAGAAGTGCGTGGGTTCGAGCCTGCCCTTTTTCGCCCTTTCTTTCCAGTTTGAATGACACATCGAACTGAACGTCAAGTCCATCGGATGTTGACTATAAGCGAGTCGGACCGTGTGCTTTCCTGGCCCCTGCACACGTTAAAGAACCCACGGCAGTTGAAAATCGAAAAGAGCAGGGGGGTTCCCCGCTGCCCTGGCAAAATTGAAGTAGATTGAAGATAGCCGCCTGGTATTTCTTACCAAGCCACAAAAATTGTCACTTACTGTTATCGTTGTGCCATCGTGTACCGGTGGAAATAGAGGACACGTATAAACATCGCATGCATCCTATGTGAGAAAACTGGAGGAATAAATGAGTAAATGAAAATGAGTTACTGATATTTGAATGGTACGGGAAACGACTGAATGAGCGCCAGTAGGCTGCTCTTCGGCCGGCTCTACCTGGGTAGGCAGCCCGTTGAGTGAGTGAGGTAGTGTGTTTATTGTAAAGCGCTTAGAGCTTGGTCTGTGACCGAGGATAGGCGCTATATAAATACCCAATATAATATAATAAAAGACCAAGTATGGGTCTGTATGACCCATAACATGGGGACAGGGCACAGTGTTGAACTGAACTCCCTTAAGACCAAGTATGGGTCTGTATGACCCATAACATGGGGACAGGGGCACAGTGTTGAACTGAACTCCCTTAAGACCAAGTATGGGTCTGCATGACCCATAACATGGGGACAGGGGCACAGTGTTGAACTAAACTCCCTTAAGACCAAGTATGGGTCTGTATGACCCATAACATGGGGACAGGGGCACAGAGTTGAACTGAACTCCCTTAAGACCAAGTATGGGTCTGTATGACCCATAACATGGGGACAGGGGCACAGTGTTGAACTGAACTCCCTTAAGACCAAGTATGGGTCTGTATGACCCATAACATGGGGACAGGGGCACAGTGTTGAACTGAACTCCCTTAAGACCAAGTATGGGTCTGTATGACCCATAACATGGGGACAGGGGCACAGAGTTGAACTGAACTCCCTTAAGACCAAGTATGGGTCTGTATGACCATAACATGGGGACAGGGGCACAGTGTTGAACTAAACCCCCTTAAGACCAAGTATGGGTCTGTATGACCCATAACATGGGGACAGGGGCACAGTGTTGAACTAAACTCCCTTAAGACCAAGTATGGGTCTGTATGACCCATAACATGGGGACAGGGGCACAGTGTTGAACTAAACTCCCTTAAGACCAAGTATGGGTCTGTATGACCCATAAACATGGGGACAGGGGCACAGTGTTGAACTGAACTCCCTTAAGACCAAGTATGGGTCTGTATGACCCATAACATGGGGACAGGGGCACAGTGTTGAACTGAACTCCCTTAAGACCAAGTATGGGTCTGTATGACCCATAACATGGGGACAGGGGCACAGTGTTGAACTGAACTCCCTTAAGACCAAGTATGGGTCTGTATGACCCATAACATGGGGACAGGGGCACAGTGTTGAACTGAACTCCCTTAAGACCAAGTATGGGTCTGTATGACCCATAACATGGGGACAGGGGCACAGTGTTGAACTAAACTCCCTTAAGACCAAGTATGGGTCTGTATGACCCATAACATGGGGACAGGGGCACAGTGTTGAACTGAACTCCCTTAAGACCAAGTATGGGTCTGTATGACCCATAACATGGGGACAGGGGCACAGTGTTGAACCACTTATGTAACGGACATGGGTCCCTGATACATGGGTGAAACCTACAAAACTTGATTTGACTGAAATTAGGCCGGGGTCCAGGGGCCGCCTAGGCCCCGGCGGGGTACAGGGGCAGCGCCCCGTTGGGGGGTCCAGGGGGCTTCCCCCCCCGGGCGAAAATTGATTTTTAAATTTTTTTAGGCCAATTTCGTTGGCTCTCCTGCACCAGAAAAAAGCTTAATTGTAACATGATTTCTGCAGTAAAAAGCTTAACTGTAACATGCTTTTGTGAGTTACTGTTAGACTTTATGTTCCATTAATTCATTTAATGAATAAAAATATATTCATGGCTTATTGTACAAGCTCAGGAAAGTTAAAGTCTAAAAGTGTAGAAATAAACCAGAATATAAAAACTCAAAAAGGGAACTTTTTCTCACCCAATCTGAACTGATCAAAACATTCCAAAAATCAACAAAATTTCCCCACAAATTATTTAAAATGGTCACTTTACTATTTGAATCAAGACTGTGTGTAAAAAGAATATACATGCTCACACATTTGAGATGCACAATGGGGAACCAAAGTAGCCTTATTCTTGCCGGCACCATTTGTCTTTTAGGTCTAAAGAATCACACCATTTCAAATGAGGAGAAATCAAAGTTGACATGTTGTCAGCACATTTTGTCTTTCCTAGCAACAACACCGCATATAGAAAATGGATGAACAAAGGTGGCCTTCTTTATCTTGTCAGTTCCTCTTGTCCTCACTGTCAAAAAGCCACCATATACATGAAGTATAATTCATCCTTTCAATCATTTCAGAATTGTCCATCAATAAAGTGCAAAGCTGTCATCCAGTGATCCACATTTCTATCATTTTCCATGGTGTCAAACAAAAGCAAGGACGAGTCATTATGATTCCTGTTGATTTTGATTAAGCAGTCATATATTAATGAAATTCTCTTGCCCTGTCAAACAATGAGTGGTAAAGAAAACTAAAAAAAAAAAAAAAAAAAAAAAAGGAAAGATGAAGAAAAAAAGTCTTTCAGTCCAGTAGTGGGCGCTTGAAAAACTGCCTGATGATTGCAGCACCAGCTTTTCGTTTTCTACTGGAGCCAGGTACTGGAGACAATGGAGCAGCTGAAGAAGCAGACTGAACATGACGGGGCACAGATGGACATACAGATGTAGAAATGTTGACAGGTGGGGCTGCAGCTGGAAATAGGCTAGACGTGGAGGAGACAGTAGCTACATTTTTTTTGGCTGCTTGTGATAAATATTCCAAGGTGGGAATTGGTGGAAAAAAAAAGTAAAGTGTAGGGAGGATTCAGGTCATTTCTGTTTTTCCACCTTTCTTTTCCTAAAAAAGTATAACAAACATGATTATTTTTAAGGAAAGGAACTAAAAAAATAAATAAATAAACAAACAAAATGAAAACTGACAACAACAAAACCCCCACTCACAATAATAAAATTCTAAGAATCCCATCACCCCCCCCACCACCCACCCACCACCTGAAATAAAAATATAAAAAAAAGGAAATTTACTCTTTAAAAAAATCCAAACAATAAAAAATTGGAAACTTTTCCCCCCCTGATATACATTAAATTACTCCCACCCCACCAAAAATATCAACTAGGCCCCTATAAGTATAATTAGCCCCCTCCCCCCCCAATCCCTCCCCCCCCCCCCCCCCCCCCCCCCCATCAACTTTTTAAATTTGATTCTAATTACTTTAGCAAAGAAAACAAAAATGTTAACTCGCCTTCATGTTTTTCTTATGCTCTGGGTGATCAGCATGGCTTCGAAGTTTCTTTTTTCCGTTCGCTCCGTAACTGATCGTTTTTGAACAAACGATACAGAAACACGTGCCGGCCACATTTATTTTCTTGCACCACTTGCGATATTCATTGCCGTCGTCATCAGTTTTCGTTTAGCCATTGTCATCTCCATTGTTTTAATTTGGCCCTCGACGCATGCTACTGGATCTCCTTCTTTCAAAAAAGCCATGACTACTTAATTTCTGGAGCACCGTGCAAACTTTCGTTGTCAGTCAAACGCGCCAATGTTAGCCTGTGAAGATGTCGGAAACACAGAAACAGCTACTTCCGGTATGAGATGGAAAACTTGGATCGAACACAAAATCGGAACCGATAAATTTTTTTTTTTTTTTTTTTTTTTTTTTTTTTTTTTTTTTTTAAATTGACGGAAGTTCCGTCAAGACTGAAAGTCATTTTGACGGATTTCCGTCATAGACGGAAAAGTTTCACCCATGCTGATATAACTCTGAACTACCTCTTCATCAGGCCTGGGTCTCACAGACTCAGGAGAGGAGGACAGAGGTACAGACTGCCTCCTCTACAGTCATGGGGCTGTGAGAACTACAACTGCTGATCAGACAACAAACGACCCGGCACGGTGCAGGCTACACTGTCTGGTCCACATGTACAACTGATACGGAAGCCTCTGGTCCTTTGACTCATGCAGATGTGGCAGATACCGGGTACACATTGACTATTCCTAATGAAGCAGAATCCTTTTCACCGAAATGTTACACGATACACACACAACGGAACAGTAATGACAAATCATAATGTATGTTACATCATACACCTGATCATACTACATCCTAATTGATACAAAACACCCAATGTAACAATGTTACACCAGTTTATACTAACTGACGTATGATACCCACTGATGTGTGCTCTGTATGCTACATGTCATATGAGGCGATGCAAGGCAGCAGATGATTACCTGATACAACATGCTACACCAGACCATACTGATAGGAGATAACCTTCTGTTACTGAATCACATACCAGGTCACACCTGAAGCTTTTTATGCCACATTCCATACCAGATCATATACTGTTACATCATGATATACCAGGTCATGTTAACTGGTAATACCAAATATCACATGACATACCAGGTCATACTCAAAGATGATGCTCTATGGTCACATTACATGCCAGATCATGCTGACACAAGATACCGTCTGTTTCTTCATAATTACACCAGGTCATAACAATGATGATGCTCTATGGTCACATTACATGCCAGATCATGCTGACACAATATACCATCTGTTTCTTCATGATATACCAGGTCATAATCAAAGATGATGCTCTATGGTCACATTACATGCCAGATCATGCTGACACAAGATACCCTCTGTTTCTTCATGATATACCAGGTCATAATCAAAGATGATGCTCTATGGCACATACATGCCAGACATGCCGACACAAGATACCTTCTGTTTCTTCATGATATACCAGGTCATAATCAAAGATGTTTGCTCTATGGTCACATTACATGCCAGATCATTGCTGACACAAGATACCCTCTGTTCTTCATGATATACCAGATCATATTCAGGCAAGAGGAGGCATGAAAATTAAACCATTGTTCTTTTAAAACTTCTTTTTTCTATTGTTTATGTTTAAAAAACAAACATGGAAAAAAACAATTTGGGTGATTTCAAAGCTCTTGTGTGATTTCGGGACCACAAATGGGGGCAAAATGATGAAAAATGAAAAAAAAAAACATGTTCATAACAAGAACTGTATTTGTGTCATAGCAGACATGTTAGGCACTTGAAACATGACTTTTCTTGTTTTGCTGAGCTATAGTAATGCAGTTACAAAAGGATTTCTATAAATTGTTTGGCTGAGCTATAGTAATGCAGTTACAAAAGGATTTCTATAAATTGTTTGGCTGAGCTATAGTAATGCAATTACAAAAGGATTCCTATATATCTAAACTGCCTTTTTTTTTCAATAAGTTTTTCCATATGGTGGCCATCAGGCTTCGCGTTTCATTCCTTTTGAATTATTCCAATAGAAATAGCAAATGATAAGTGCTGTTTTGACTTATAAATAAAATGTAATTGCATGCAGAAATCATTTCTGATCAAAGAAAAAAAAAACCAAGCTAAGCTAGTCTGGATCCAGAGATATTGTGATCCTTGCACATCAACCATTGTCGAAAAAAGTGATTTTGAGAAAACGAGCTTGAAAATAAAGAAGTTGAGCAATTTTCGCATGCACTTCCTTCAAATAAAGTCCTTTTTTTTACCAAGAAAAATGTGGAAATAGACAACATGAAACACCACAGATGGTTTCACCAGACATTCTTCAGCACAAAAACACATAAAACATGATTTTTGACAGAAAATGGTCAAATTTTTCGTCCCACCTCTCCCCTTTTAACTGGTAATACCAATTCACAGACTACCGGGTCATCCAAAGAGGATTTCACATTACATACCGAAAACTGACCAAAAACCCTCTTTTATTCAGACACCCCCGGGTCACACCGACAGGAACACCCTTGTTCATCATTTAAACAGGTCAATTTTTCCCCCAAATTACACTTTTTTCACAAAAATCTCAATCACCCCCATGCCTAGATTTTGTTCCTCCACCTCCAATAAAAGACACGGGAGGAATGCCGAGATCGTGAACTGCCCACCAAAACAACATCTTCCGTTCCATTCACATTCCCGGCGGCTCTGCGGGGTCAAGCTTATCACTTTTCATTCACAAACCCCTCAAGCCGACCATCTTTGTTTTTGGGAAATTTCTGTGTCAAAATAAATGTCAACATTAATTCCAATGCAAGGTAAAAAAAGAAAAAGAAAAAACAAAAAAAAAAGAAAAAGGGGTTTTTAAGGGTTTACGGGGGGGGAAAAAAAACAGAAGGCAGGGGGTGGGGGTGGGAAGAAAAACACTTAAAGAGAAAACGAGCCCCATCTTGTCATCTTTCATGATTAGCATTTATATAAAGCAAATCATCTGCACAGGTATTGCCAAAATTTTGAACTTTTTCCCAACAGCTAAAACCCAAAACCACGCATGCTTATTTCCCCCATCTGAAACACAACCACCAGTTTTATTTCCCACCATCTGAAACACAGCCACACATGTTTTTTTTCCCCCCGTCTAAACACACCCCCCAAATTTTATTTTCCCACCAGCTGAAACACAACCACACAGCTTATTTTCCCCCCACCCCTGAAACACAACCACACATTTTACCCCTTTCCCTAAGTTAAAGGTGTTGAGAGTCAAGTACCGCGTGGGCCACAAGGGGACTGAAAGCATGACAAAAAAAAAAACGAAAAACAAAGGACAACATACAAACCCGTTCCACAAACAAGGCTCTCCCCTGAGCACAAATAACAAAATGTTAAAAAAAAATATTGTTTTTAAAACCAAGGTCAGGAATTTCCGATCAAATTCAGATTTTTAAAACTGTTGAATTCATGCCAAATGTACAAGCACTGCTAAAATTAGAGATACTTTAGAAATATTGTCTCAAACAACAAATAACCCCTTCCGCCGGGTTTTTTCCTACATCTTCATTGCCATTTTTTTCAGGCTGATAAAATTGTACCCCTCTTTGCGGGGCAATATGGTAGAGAGTCAGGGGACCCCCGGGAGATTGTACCCCCTCTTTGCTGGCGAAAAGGGGGGGGGGAGTTCAGGACTGCCCGCCTGCAGTGATGCCCCCTTGATGAAGGGAATCATCACAGCGGGAACACGGTTTGAAAAATCCCCGAAAAATTTTGGGGGAAAGGGGGTCAAATCCCAGGGGGATCCGGGGAAACAATCCCTTTGGGTGGGGGGTCCTGAGAGGTGAAGCCCCCCCCCTCCCCCTCCCTTCCCCTTTCCCACCGAAAGGGAATGGGAGCACTTCTAAAGGGGTGTTTGTGGTCTCTCTGATAGGAAGATTACCGTGCAGGAAGCAAAGAAACCAAAAAAAATAACTTGCGCAGACACCAAACACGATTTACACACACTTACACAACCAAGACATAAACATACTACATACATACCCCCACACGCACACACACACACAGAAGCATGCAACTTCCTTGAAGCTTGGTCTTTTTTTGGGATTTGTGACATCAAGAAAATTTATTCCCCCCCCCCCCCCCCCCCCCCCCCCCCCCCAAAAGACAAAGCCGTGCAAGATCCACATTCAAAAAGCGGCTGAAAAATCGCGGCATTGACTTTGTTTGCCCGCCACGAACGGTGTGATTAAATCTTGCAGAAGCCACGTGGTATAAAGTAACGACTGCAGGCGGTGTTGTGACAATGAAAAACTAAAAACCGGACGGAAAAACGAATATGACATGAAGTCGATGATTAAGTTTTTTGTTGTCTTTTTTTTTAGAGACTGTTTTTTTTATCTGGATGTTCCTTTTTTTCCCGCATCTGAAAAGTCGGAGGGTTTCTTGGAAAACGGGGACCTAGAGGTTTTTCCTTTTGATCTGGGTTGGGGAGTAGATCTGATTCAGCAGACTGGAATACAGACCCAAAGCCCACTGCATTTCATTGTTAACAGATCATGCCAGCAGACCCAAAGCCCACTCGTCTTCATTTTTAACGATCGATCCAGGAACCCCAAAACCCATTTCAGTTTATCGTAACAATTGATGTCAGCAGACTGGGAAACAACCCCAAAACCCATTTCATCTTTATCGTTAACAGATTTGATGTCAGCAGACTGGAAAAAAACCCAAAGCCCACTCATCTCATTGTTAACATGACTGAGCCCGCAGACCCAAACCCATTGCGTCTTCACGTTAACATACGATTCAGCAGACTGGAAACAGACCCCCAAAACCCCCCTGGAAATCTTTATCGTTAAAATGATCTGATGTCACTGACTGGGAAAACAGACCCAAAGCCCCCTGCTCTTCTCGTTAACAGATCGATTCACTGACTGGAATACAGACCCAAAGCCCCCCAGCACGCATCTTCATCGTAAAATGATCTGTTGTCCCGCCCAAAGCCCACTCAGTCTTTTTTAAAATGACGATGTCAGCGACTGGAAAAACAGACCCCAAAACCCCCCTTTCATCTTCATCGTTGACATCATCATCAACAAGCCAGACTTAGCAGATGTCTACCTATGCTTTTCCCAATGCACTGGTCAGCCCTTGGGGACCTACCAAAAAAAGTGAACTGGCTGGTCAATAATTTTCACTATGTTGTTGGTGAATGTTACTGTGTGTGTTTTTAAGTGTGCATGGGGTGTTCACAGCGTTCAGTAAACAAGTGCTTGTGATTGGAGGTGTGTGTGTGTGTGCTGTGGGGTGGGGTAGTGTGGTGTTATAAGGTGTGTGTGGGTATGTGTGTGCTTTGGATGCAGTGCATGCATGCCTTTTCCCCACACACCTTGTGGTGTGGGTGTGTGTTGTGTTGTGTGTGTGTGTGGTGTGTGTGTGTGTGTGTGTGTGCATGATAGCGCGTTTGTGATTTTTGAGCTTTTTCTCGCCTGCTCCCACAAACACACATTTGCATATTGCTTGTGTACATATATGGTTATGTGTGGACCTTAATAGGGCAATACCGGGGTGGTGGGTTGTGTGTGTGTTGTGTGGGTGTGTGGGGGTGTGTGGTGTGTTGCGCGCGCGCACAGTAAAAACTTCTTTAAACCCTCATCTTGCATTAATTCCTTCATCCATCACTTTTTAAACATGTGCAGTGTGGGCTAAAAACTTTGCATATATGGGCCCAGCCTGTATGCAGTGACACCTCCTTGATGAAACTGAAACATCAAACATCATCATCATCACTATGATCCTGATCCTCCTCACCTGCCACCTGAAGACTGACATTCCTGGAGTGCAGTCTCCGCGTCCACCCAGTCGCACGTTGACAATGTAGGTCCCAGAGTCACTGGGCTGGATGTTGCTCACCTTGATTTCCAGCGATCTCTACCTGCAAGACAGGGAGCAGCCATAATACATCATCACTTTCCAACATCCACATCACCCACATCTTTGATTCCAGCGATCTCTACCTGCAAGACAGGAGTGCCCATGATACATCATCACTTTCCAACATCCACATCACCCACATCTTTGATTCCAGCGATCTCTACCTGCAAGACAGGGAGTGCCCATGATACATCATCACTTTCCAACATCCGCATCACCCACATCTGTTTATTTTTACCATTTATCGCCGTCTCTCTCTCCAGCATGGGGGAGTATCTACAACACACTGTCACCATCATCACCATAACCACTTCTTGCACCTCCTCGTCTTCAACCCCTAAAATGTTTTGTATCTTGCCATCTCCATGTTGGGGAGCATTCACAATACCTCATTATCATTAAAAAAAAAAAGTCCCACTGTCTCTACTGGTAACATAGGGAGCATAATATGTCATCACCATCCAAATCAATGTGTGACGGTGACCGTGTCACACATATGTCATCATCATCCAAATCAACGTGTGATGGTGACCATGTCACACATATGTCATCATCATCCAAATCAATGTGTGAAGGTGACTGTGTCACACATAATATGTCATCATCATCCAAATCAATGTGTGAAGGTGACCATGTCACACATAATATGTCATCATCATCCAAATCAATGTGTGAAGGTGACCATGTCACACATAATATGTCATCATCATCCAAATCAATGTGTGAAGGTGACCATGTCACACATAATATGTCATCATCATCCAAATCAATGTGTGAAGATGACCATGTCACACATATGTCATCATCATCCAAATCAATGTGTGAAGGTGACCATGTCACACATAATGTTCATCATCATCCAAATCAATGTGTGATGGTGACCGTGTCACACATATGTCATCATCATCCAAATCAATGTGTGACAGTGACCATGTCACACATAATATGTCATCATCATCCAAATCAATGTGTGAAGGTGACCATGTCACACTATGTCATCATCATCCAAATCAATGTGTGACGGTGACCATGTCACACATATGTCATCATCATCCAAATCAACGTGTGATGGTGACCATGTCACACATAATTTTGTCATCATCATCCAAATCAATGTGTGATGGTGACCGTGTCACACATAATATGTCATCATCATCCAATCAATGTGTGACGGTGACCATGTCACACATATGTCATTCATCATCCAAATCAATGTGTGATGGTGACCATGTCACACAAAAATATGTCATCATCATCCAAATCAATGTGTGATGGTGACCGTGTCACACATAATATGTCATCATCATCCAAATCAATGTGTGATGGTGACCGTGTCACACATAATATGTCATCATCATCCAAATCAATGTGTGACGGTGACCATGTCACACATAAAGTCATCATCATCCAAATCAACGTGTGATGGTGGGCCATGTCACACATAATATGTCATCATCATCCAAATCAATGTGTGATGGTGACCTGTGTCACACATAATATGTCATCATCATCCAAATCAATGTGTGACGGTGACCGTGTCACACATATGTCATCATCATCCAAATCAACGTGTGATGGTGACCATGTCACACATAATATGTCATCATCATCCAAATCAAAGTGTGATGGTGACCGTGTCACACATAATATGTCATCATCATCCAAATCAATGTGTGAAGGTGACCATGTCACACATATGTCATCATCATCCAAATCAATGTGTGAAGGTGACCATGTCACACATAATATGTCATCATCATCCAAATCAATGTGTGAAGGTGACCGTGTCACACATAATATGTCATCACATCCAAATTCATGTGTGAAGGTGACCGTGTCACACATAATATGTCATCATCATCCAAATCAATGTGTGAAGGTGACCATGTCACACATATGTCATCATCATCCAAATCAATGTGTGACGGTGACCGTGTAACACATATGTCATCATCATCCAAATCAATGTGTGATGGTGACCATGTCACACATAATATGTCATCATCATCCAAATCATGTGTGAAGGTGACCATGTCACACATATGTCATCATCATCCAAATCAATGTGTGAAGGTGACCATGTCACACATAATATGTCATCATCATCCAAATCAATGTGTGAAGGTGACCGTGTCACACATATGTCATCATCATCCAAATCAATGTGTGACGGTGACCATGTCACACATATGTCATCATCATCCAAATCAATGTGTGAAGGTGACCATGTCACATGTGTCATCATCATCCAAATCAATGTGTGAAGATGACCATGTCACACATATGTCATCATCATCCAAATCAATGTGTGAAGGGACCATGTCACACATAATATGTCATCATCATCCAATCAATGTGTGAAGGTGACCATGTCACACATATGTCATCATCATCCAAATCAATGTGTGACGGTGACCATGTCACACATATGTCATCATCATCCAAATCAACGTGTGATGGTGACCATGTCACACATAATATGTCATCATCATCCAAATCAATGTGTGATGGTGACCGTGTGTCACACATAATATGTCATCATCATCCAAATCAATGTGTGACGGTGACCATGTCACACATATGACATCATCATCCAAATCAATGTGTGATGGTGACCATGTCACACATAATATGTCATCATCATCCAAATCAATGTGTGATGGTGACCGTGTCACACATAATATGTCATCATCATCCAAAACAATGTGTGATGGTGACCGTGGGCACACATAATATGTCATCATCATCCAAATCAATGTGTGACGGTGACCATGTCACACATATGTCATCATCATCCAAATCAACGTGTGATGGTGACCATGTCACACATAATATGTCATCATCATCCAAATCAATGTGTGATGGTGACCGTGTCACACAAATATGTCATCATCATCCAAATCAATGTGTGACGGTGACCGTGTCACACATATGTCATCATCATCCAAATCAACGTGTGATGGTGACCATGTCACACATAATATGTCATCATCATCCAAATCAATGTGTGATGGTGACCGTGTCACACATAATATGTCATCATCATCCAAATCAATGTGTGAAGGTGACCATGTCACACATATGTCATCATCATCCAAATCAATGTGTGAAGGTGACCATGTCACACATAATATGTCATCATCATCCAAATCAATGTGTGAAGGTGACCGTGTCACACATAATATGTCATCATCATCCAAATCAATGTGTGAAGGTGACCGTGTCACACATAATATGTCATCATCATCCAAAACAATGTGTGAAGGTGACCATGTCACACATATGTCATCATCATCCAAATCAATGTGTGACGGTGACCGTGTCACACATATGTCATCATCATCCAAATCAATGTGTGATGGTGACCATGTCATACATAATATGTCATCATCATCCAAATCATGTGTGAAGGTGACCATGTCACACATATGTCATCATCATCCAAATCAATGTGTGAAGGTGACCATGTCACACATAATATGTCATCATCATCCAAATCAATGTGTGAAGGTGACCGTGTCACACATATGTCATCATCATCCAAATCAATGTGTGACGGTGACCATGTCACACATATGTCATCATCATCCAAATCAATGTGTGAAGGTGACCATGTCACACATGTGTCATCATCATCCAAATCAATGTGTGACAGTGACCGTGTCACACATATGTCATCATCATCCAAATCAATGTGTGAAGGTGACCATGTCACACATAATATGTCATCATCATCCAAATCAATGTGTGAAGGTGACCATGTCACACATAATATGTCATCATCATCCAAATCAATGTGTGAAGGTGACCATGTCACACATAATATGTCATCATCATCCAAATCAATGTGTGAAGGTGACCGTGTCACACATAATATGTCATCATCATCCAAATCAATGTGTGACGGTCACCGTGTCACACATAAAATGTCCCTCATCATCCAAATCAACGTGTGACGGTGACCGTGTCACACATATGTCATCATCATCCAAATCAATGTGTGAAGGTGACCGTGTCACACATAATATGTCATCATCATCCAAATCAATGTGTGACGGTGACTGTGTCACACATAATATGTCTCATCATCCAATCAATGTGTGACGGTGACCGTGTCACACATAATATGTCATCATCATCCAAATCAATGTGTGACGGTGACCGTGTCACACATATGTCATCTTGATTTCCCAAAACAAGTGTGAAGGTGACCATGTCCCCACATAATATGTCATCATCATCCAAATCAATGTGTAATGGTGACCATGTCACACATATGTCATCATCATCCAAATCAATGTGTGACGGTGACCATGTCACACATAATATGTCATCATCATCCAAATCAATGTGTTGATGGTGACCGTGTCCCCACATAATATGTCATCATCATCCAAATCAATGTGTGAAGGTGACCATGTCACACATAATATGTCATCATCATCCAAATCAATGTGTGAAGGTGACCATATCACACATAATATGTCATCATCATCCAAATCAATGTGTGAAGGTGACCATGTCACACATAATATGTCATCATCATCCAAATCAATGTGTGAAGGTGACCGTGGGCCCCACATATGTCATCATCATCCAAATCAATGTGTGAAGGTGACCATGTCACACATATGTCATCATCATCCAAATCAATGTGTGAAGGTGACCATATCACACATAATATGTCATCATCATCCAAATCATTGTGTGAAGGTGACCGTTGCACACATAATATGTCATCATCATCCAAATCAATGTGTGAAGGTGACCGTGTCACACATAATTTTGTCATCATCATCCAAATCAATGTGTGACGGTGACCGTGTCACACATAATATGTCATCATCATCCAAATCAATGTGTGAAGGTGACCGTGTCACACATAATATGTCATCATCATCCAAATCAATGTGTGAAGGTGACCGTGTCAACACTATGTCATCATCATCCAAATCAATGTGTGATGGTGACCATGTCACACATAATATGTCATCATCATCCAAATCATGTGTGATGGTGACCATGTCACACATAAAATGTCCATCATCATCCAAATCAATGTGTGATGGTGACCATGTCACACAAACTAGGCACAATTCTTCTCCCAGCAAAACTGATAGGGTGCTACATGCGAAAGCCCAACAAAGTTGGACAGCTACTGTACCTGTTTTCAGCTTTGAAGCCCACCTTTGCGGGCACACTTGCCGCACTTTTAACTGTGACAATACAGCATTTCAAAGAGGGAAAAAGTCTCACACATGCACTGAAAACGAACAGAGTGAAGGTGAAGTGCAAAGTGTGAAATAACACACAAAATCATCTGGAACCCTGCTGTTGGCTTGAAAGGTTTTGGAGATTGTGAGGAGGTGCTGCCTTTTTTTTTTCCTAATCCCCGTCTTACCCCGACCTCACTTCCTCCTGTTCCCTGAAGTCTAGAGTGTTTGGGAGTGTGTCTGTCACCGTCTGTGTTCTTCACACCTCTCACTCTGTGCTTCCTGTGTCTGTCACCATCTGTGTTCTTCACACCTCTCACTCTGTGCTTCCTGTGTCTGTCACCGTCTGTGTTCTTCACACCTCTCACTCTGTGCTTCCTGTGTCTGTCACTGTCTGTGTTCTTCACACCTCTCACTCTGTGCTTCCTGTGTCTGTCACGTCTGTGTTCTCACACCTCTCACTCTGTGCTTCCTGTGTCTGGCACCGTCTGTGTTCTTCACACTTCTCACTCTGTGCTTCCTGTGTCTGGCACCGTCTGTGTTCTCACACCTCTCACTCTGTGCTTCCTGTGTCTGTTACCATCTGTATTCTTCAGTCCTCTCAACTCTGTGCTCCTTGTCTGTTGTCTTCTGTATTCTTCAGTCCTCTCACTCTGTGCTTCCTGTGTCTGTTGTCTTCTGTATTCTTCACACCTCTCACTCCGTGCTTCCTGTGTCTGTTGTCTTCTGTCTTCTCAGTCTTCTCACTCCATGCTTCTTTTTGCAGTCCTGAATGCAAACTGTCTGTTGTCTTATCTTCTGTGTTCTCCTGACCTTTCACCTCAGTCCTGAATGTTTGGCAAACTGTCTGTTGTCTTATCTTCTGTGTTCTCCTGACCTTTCACCTCAGTCCTGAATGTTTGGCAAACTGTCTGTTGTCTTATCTTCTGTGTTCTTCGACCTTTCACTCTGTCATGTTTTCCTCTGCCCTCTGTCAAGCTGCAAATTATTAATTAAAAAAAAGAAAAAGAAAAAAAAGCTAACTGAACTTTTGAGAATGTGTTCTGATAAATTTACAATGACAGGTATGACAATGCACTTTTGAAAGACATGTTAATTGCAGCAATGAGATTACATCTGATAAAGTTTTATATCAATTACAGTGACAAGTGCCTATCTTAGTATTCAGTAAAGTTTTATACCAATTACAAGTGACAAGTGGCTGTCTTAGTATTTAAAAAAGTTGTATGCCAATTATAAGTAACAAGAGCCTGTCTTAGTATTTAATGAATTGTATGCCAATTACAAGTGACAGAGCCTGTCTTAGTATTTAATGAAGTTTTATGCCAATTACAAGTAACAAGAGTCTGTCCTTAGTATTTAATGAAGTTTTATGCCAATTACAAGTACCAAGAGTCTGTCTAGTATTTAATAAAGTTGTATGCCAATTATAAGTAACAAGAGCCTGTCTTAGTATTTAATGAAGTTGTATGCCAATTACAAGTGACAAGAGCCTGTCTAGTATTTATGAAGTTTTATGCCAATTACAAGTAACAAGAGCCTGTCTTAGTATTTAATAAAGTTTTATGCCAATTACAAGTAACAAGAGTCTGTCTTGGTATTTAATGAAGTTGTATGCCAATTACAAGTAACAAGAGTCTGTCTTAGTATTTAATGAAGTTTTATGCCAATTACAAGTAACAAGAGTCTGTCTTAGTATTAATGAAGTTTTATGCCAATTAACAAGTACCAAGAGTCTGTCTTAGTATTTAATGAAGTTTTATGCCAATTACAAGTAACGAGAGTCTGTCTTAGTATTTAAATGAAGTTGTATGCCAATTAGAAGTAACAAAAGTCTGTCTTAGTATTTAATGAAGTGTATGCCAATTACAAGTAACAAGTGCCTGTCTTTTGAATGCATCTGTTCCCTGTGTTGACTGAAGAGCCAACAATGATGATGAAAAATAATTACCCGAGAAATTCATAAACTGCTGATGACCAGAGCAAAACCGATAGCCACCAATTTCCCAGAAATTCTGTCTCAGCGATATACAACCTGAACACCGACAGTCAACCAAAGCCCACTGCACCACTGACTGAACATCCACAGCACTGATACTACTTCAGTTGTTCATTAACACCTGACAATAACTGTCAACAGCTATCCAAGAAATTCTGTCATTGTTGACGATCGTCAACAATCCAAACATTAACAGTGGCCATCACCTGAGACATTCTGTAATAGTTGATCCAAAAATTAACAACCCAACATTGACATTCAGCAGCAGCCAGGAAATTCACTCACTGTTGACCAACAACCTGACACTGATCATCAACAGTTGCCCGAGATTCTCTGTCATGGTTGACGAACATTAACAACTACTTGCTGTTGCCAAACAACCCAGCACTGACAATCAATAATTACCTCAGAAATTTTGTTATCTTTGACCAGAAGTAACCACACAGCAATAGCAATTCAATAAACCAAGAGGGACAATGAATGGTCACATTCTGTCATTGTCACAGCAAGTCAATAAACCAAGAGAGACAATGAACGGTCACATTCTGTCATTGTCACAGCAAGTCAATAAACCAAGAGGACAATGAATGGTCACATTCTGTCATTGTCACAGCAAGTCAATAAACCAAGAGGGACAATGAACGGTCACATTCTGTCATTGTCACAGCAAGTCAATAAACCAAGAGAGACAATGAACGGTCACATTCTGTCATTGTCACAGCAAGTCAATAAACCAAGAGGGACAATGAACGGTCACATTCTGTCATTGTTCATTAGCATAAAGCATCCATACACCGAACCTTAGCAAATTACCTGGGAAATCCATTAGCACATTACCTGAGAAATTCTGTCGCTGCTGGGATCCAAGATTTTTAGACCAGAATTAACCATCCAGCATTGTAAGTCAACAGACCAACATGGACAATGAACAGTCACACTCTGACATTGTCCATTAGCATAAGCAACCACACACAGACTGTTAGCAAATTACCTGAGAAATTCTGTCACTGCTGGGGTCGAAGGTCTCAATGGCATAGGTGCCCAGCATGGTCGTCTTGTCTGTCTGGGGCCTGCGGTAGCTCCAGATAGCCCATCAGGTTGTCTCCCTCTTCAAGGCTGTACTGCCATGGAAACGTCACGTTCGACCTTGACATTTGATCACGGAGCCGCAGTCTCTGCCCCCTCTTTCCAGACCAGACAGCCACCCCTAAGAGTGAAAAGCCGACCAATCAGTTTGCAGCGTTAATCAACCACAGTCAGTGTGGAATGACATGCACCCAGTAATGTTGTTGTCAATCGTGGATTATGTAGAGGGAAACAATCACAGACCACTTTACTCCAGAACTGCTATTGGTTCAATTTTCAAAGACAACGAGCATATTTCCTTTAAAGACTGTGTACCAAAATTCCAAACTTACATATGTAAAACCAGCGGGTTGAAAGGGAGGGAGGTGTGTGTGTGTGTGTGTGTGTGGTGTGTGGGTGGGGGGGGGGAGATTTGTTTTGTTTTCGCCTACCATCACTGCAGAGGCTTCTTTATAGTGGTAACCACCTGGTCTTGTAACAACTATAGTAAAATAGCTCTTTCTAATAATCAAAATCACTCTCAAGACTTTGTTTTTGTTTTTTGGATGTTTCAGGACATGCTTTTGAAGAAACAGACATGCCTGACGCAATATTGCGCACGAAAGTTAGCAAGACGTGTTGCTGTTTAGTCACAACCTGTGAATTTGCCATGGTTACATTCACAAATGCAACTGCAGTTCAAGAACTTCGTCTCCAGAATTCTTTTCAATGTATTTTGTGTTGTTGTGTTGTATTTTAGCCAAACATGTTTGCAAAATAAGATGACATCTTGTGGGTAACAGGTCTGCAATCACTTCAATGTGTTGTCAATCATGGTTGATGAGAAGGGAAACAATCAGTTTGAAGTGGTGTCAATCATGGTTGATGAGAAGGGAAACAATCAGATAGCAGTGTTGTCATCATGGTTGATGAGAAGGGAAACAATCAGTTAGCAGTGTTGTCAATCATGGTTGATGAGAAGGGAAACAATCAGATAGCAGTGTTGTCAATCATGGTTCATGAGAAAAGAAACAATCAGATAGCAGTGTTGTCAATCATGGTTCATGGAAAAGAAACAATCAGATGGCAGTGTTGTCAATCATGGTTGATGAGAAGGGAAACAATCAGTTAGCAGTGTTGTCAATCATGGTTGATGAGAAAGGAAACAATCAGTTCGCAGTGTTGTCAATCATGGTTGATGAGAAGGGAAACAATCAGTTAGCAGTGTTGTCATCATGGTTCATGAGAAGGGAAACAATCAGTTAGCAGTGTTGTCAATCATGGTTGATGAGAAGGGAAACAATCAGTTAGCAGTGTTGTCAATCATGGTTGATGAGAAAGGAAACAATCAGTTCGCAGTGTTGTCAATCATGGTTGATGAGAAGGGAAACAATCAGTTTGCAGTGTTGTCAATCATGTGATGAGAAAAGAAAACAATCAGTTCGCAGTGTTGTCAATCATGGTTGATGAGAAGGGAAACAATCAGTTTGCAGTGTTGTCAATCATGGTTGATGAGAAGGGAAACAATCAGTTTGAAGTGGTGTCAATCATGGTTGATGAGAAGGGAAACAATCAGTTTCCAGTGTTGTCAATCATGGCTGATGAGAAGGGAAACAATCAGTTTGCAGTGTTGTCAATCATGGTTGATGAGAAGGGAAACAATCAGTTTGAAGTGGTGTCAATCATGGTTGATGAGAAGGGAAACAATCAGTTTGAAGTGGTGTCAATCATGGTTCATGAGAAGGGAAACAATCAGTTTGCAGTGTTGTCAATCATAGTTCATGAGAAGGGAAACAATCAGTTTGCAGTGTTGTCAACCACGGTTCATGAGAAGGAAAACAGCTTGCAGTGTTGTCAATCATGGTTCATGAGAAGGGAAACAATCAATAAACAGTGTTGTCAATCATGGCTCATGTGGAGGGAAACAATCAGTTGTCAATCATGATTCACGGAGAAGACACAGTCAGGTTGCCACTCATGATTCATGCTGAAGGAAACAGCCTGCAGTGTTGTCAATCATGGTTCATTTAGAAGGAAATAATTAGCCGCAGTGTTTTCAATCAATCAGCAGTGTTGTCAATCCTGGTTCATTTAGAAGGAAATAATTAGCCGCAGTGTTTTCAATCAATCAGCAGTGTTGTCAATCCTGGTTCATTTAGAAGGAAATAATTAGCCAGTGTTTTCAATCAATCAGCAGTGTTGTCAATCATGGTTCATTCAGAAGGAAATAATTAGCTGCAATGATGGAAATAATTAGCCGCAGTGTTTTCAATCAATCAGCGGTGTTGTCAATCATGGTTCATTTGGAAGGAAATAATTAGCTGCAGTGATGGAAATAATTAGCCGCAGTGTTTTCAATCAATCAGCAGTGTTGTCAATCATGGTTCATATTGAAGGAAATAATCGGCCAGCAATGTTTTCAATCATGATTTGTGCAGATGATCAATCATGGTTAATGTGAAGGGAAACAATCAGTTTCCACATGGATCAATCACGGTTAATGTGAAGGGAAGCAATCAGTTTCCACATTGATCAATCATGGTTCATGTGAAGGGAAGCAATCAGTTTCCACATGGATCAATCATGGTTAATGTGAAGGGAAGCAATCAGTTTCCACATGGATCAATCATGGTTAATGTGAAGGGAAACAATCAGTTTCCACATGGATCAATCATGGTTAATGTGAAGGGAAGCAATCAGTTCCCACATTGATCAATCATGGTTAATGTGAAGGGAAACAATCAGTTTCCACATGGATCAATCACAGTTAATGTGAAGGGAAGCAATCAGTTTCCACATTGATCAATCATGGTTCATGTGAAGGGAAACAATCAGTTTCCACATGGATCAATCATGGTTAATGTGAAGGGAAACAATCAGTTTCCACATGGATCAATCATGGTTAATGTGAAGGGAAACAATCAGTTTCCACATGGATCAATCATGGTTAATGTGAAGGGAAGCAATCAGTTTCCACATTGATCAATCATGGATAAGGTGAAGGGAAACAATCAGTTTCCACATGGATCAATCATGGTTCATGTGAAGGGAAACAATCAGTTTACACATTGATCAATCACGGTTACTGTGAAGGGAAACAGTTTCCACATTGATCAATCATGGTTAATGTGAAGGGAAGCAATCAGTTTCCACATGGATCAATCACGGTTACTGTGAAGGGAAGCAATCAGTTTCCACATGGATAAATCATGGTTCATGTGAAGGGAAGCAATCAGTTTCCACATGGATCAATCACGGTTAATGTGAAGGGAAGCAATCAGTTTCCACATTGATCAATCATGGTTAATGTGAAGGGAAACAATCAGTTTCCACATGGATCAACCATGGTTAATGTGAAGGGAAACAATCAGTTTCCACATGGATCAATCATGGTTAATGTGAAGGAAGCAATCAGTTTCCACATGGATCAATCATGGTTAATGTGAAGGGAAGCAATCAGTTTCCACATGGATCAATCATGGTTAATGTGAAGGGAAACAATCAGTTTCCACATGGATCAATCATGGTTAATGTGAAGGAAGCAATCAGTTTCCACATTGATCAATCATGGTTAATGTGAAGGGAAGCAATCAGTTTACACATTGATCAATCATGGTTAATGTGAAGGGAAACAACCAGTTCACAGTATTGTCAATCAAAGTTTATTTGGAGATGAATAATTCAATAGCATGATGTCAGTCAGGATTGACAGCAGTGATGTCAGTCAGGATTGATAGCAGTGATGTCAGTCAGGATTGATAGCAGTGATGTTAGTCACGATTGATAGCAGTGATGTTAGTCACGATTGACAGCAGTGATGTCAGTCAGGATTGATAGCAGTGATGTCAGTCAGGATTGATAGCTGTGATGTTAGTCACGATGACAGCAGTGATGTCAGTCAGGATTGATAGCAGTGATGTCAGTCAGTATTGATAGCAGTGATGTTAGTCAGGATTGATAGCAGTGATGTCAGTCAGGATTGATAGCAGTGATGTTAGTCACGATTGACAGCAGTGATGTCAGTCAGGATTGATAGCAGTGATGTCAGTCAGGATTGATAGCATGATGTTAGTCACGATTGGCAGCGGTGTTGTCTGTCATGGTTGATGTCCAGGGAAACAAGAAGACAGCATGTTGTCTGTCAAGGTTGATGTCCAGGGAAACAAGAAGACAGCATGTTGTCTGTCAAGGTTGATGTCCAGGGAAACAAGAAGACAGCATGTTGTCTGTCAAGGTTGATGTCCAGGG
>JAFLJL010018642.1:22452-39017 GCA_018398815.1 Conus ventricosus | reverse complement strand
CTTTAAATATAGACTATATTGTGATTTGTTTCTCATTTCTTCTTTTTCTTCTTCTTCTCTCTCTTCTTCTTTCAAATAAGACAATTTACTTTCTGCACTATTGTTGTGAATTTTTGTTTCGCCTCAGGCTGAGTGTAAAAAAACACGCTTCTATGCTTATCTCATATCCCTGAATAAACAAAATTTCGTTCGTTCGTTCGTTCGTTCGTTCGTTCGTCCTCTCTCTCTCTCTCTCTCTCTCCTCTCTCTCTCTCTCTCTCTCTCTCTTGAGTCAAGGTTAGTGTGTAGGGTAGGCCTGATTTCATCCATCCTAACCCCCACCCCACCACCCCCTCTCTCAGAAAACAAACACAAAGCAAAACAAAAAAGTGGAGCAGTCGTGTCGTGTGACTCTGTACAACAGATCTATAAGTAGCATTGTCACAGGGCATGTCATGTCATGTCATGTCACGTATTTGGTATGAGAATCAGCGTTCATCTGCACACAGTTTGACATGTTTGTCAACCTCGGGGTATGTCAGTGGAGGAAGGACTAGCGCACAGCCCAAACACACTCACAGCTTGCTTACAATCTCATTCATATATCATGCATTCATCACATCATAACCACTAGTAAAGTCTATAACTTTACTACACATGATCATAGAACGAAACATCAATGCATATGGAATCAAACAAAATAAAACATTCTCTCTTTCTTTGAACTTCACAAAATCATTTATCTATAATCATCATTAACTAACCCGTAAAATAGATTTCTACTTTACCTGGCCAGGTGATCTTAAACTATTCACAAATCACTGTCTTTTCTTTTCTTTTTTTTTTCTTTGTTTCTTTTCACTGTCACTTTCACAAGCACAACACAACTGCTGGCGTTGGTCAGGTTGGACTGCTGGCACTGGCGTTGGCCTGTGGTTCTGCTTGACGAGTGACGCTGCCAGGTAAGAGGTCGAACCCCGGTTCAGGTTGAACAGTGACTATCAAACATCGATCTGTTCTCCTTTCTTTCTTCCTGCATTAACGCATTGCACTCTCTCTCTCTCTCTTCTAGTCTCTTCCTGCATTAACGCATTGCCACTCTCTCTCTCTCTTCTAGTCTGCTCGCCCTGATATGGCCCTTAGCGGTCGGCTGTGGCTATAAGCAACATTATCTTCTAGTCGCTCTATCAAATGGACATGGTTGCTTTTCTTTTTTTTCTTTTTCTTTTTTTTTTCTCTTCATCAGTTAGCAACTCTCTCTCTCAACATCTCTCCTTAGTCCTCCCCTCTGCAGACTCTCTCTAGTGCTAATGCATAAACTTCACTCCTCTCTCATCTCTCTCTGTCTCTCGTGTGGAGACTACACCCAGAACCTCTTCCTCTCTCTCTCTCTGTCTTCTTCCAGTCCCTCTCTCGCTCACGCATTCCTATCTTATGCTCATCCCATCTGTCAAGGGCGAGTACCATTGGTCAGTATTTTCCGCCTTTTATACTTGAGGTTGCCTCCCCTCTCATTTCATGGATATGTAAATCATGACATCACATCTACCTGCCTTGCTCTCTGTGGTGGTCAATGGTCATTTAATTAATTAGCTAGATTTCACCCCCACTACACAGTACCTTCCCCTCTCTCCTTTCCGGCGACGTCGACTTAATTGTGGACACTGGTCCACAAATTGGCTGGATGAGTCTGGCCCAGGCGCTGAGACTCGTCTGAGCAGACCTATTGAGACGTCTGCCGAACGACTTAGTCCGTCTGCTGTCTCCTCACTGTGCTTAAATTGGCTGGACCCGACACATGAGGCCGTCTGCCTGGCGCCCTGAATGTTTGACTTTGGGCTTATGCCCAGTTGGGCTGGCCGGCGATTGACCACGAATTTGGTTGTTTTATTTTGTCCGTGACAATTTCCCCCTTGCAAAAGACTATGCTCCGCATTGTCTCAAAACAACGGTACAAAAAAAGGACAACAACCGAATTTGCTGACACACAGCTACACGTGCAAAGTTTTGCAAAATAATTTGCAACAAACGTTTACAAATTATAAAATATATCATTAGTGAATATCACCCCAATGACTTATCATTGACGTGCGCTCTTGCGTTATTTTAACTCATTTATAACAACCGTCTGTGCGCACCTATGCAATTCCCCACCTGCGGATTTGCCACATCTTCTCTTCACAACTACTATGAAAAGCACAAATTAATATGATCACGATCCATGACACCCACTGAGGAATCTCCATCCTCCCTCATCACAAACAGTACATTACTACACAAGCGACTGTATGCTCCAACATAACTACATTTACATGAACGAGTCTCACAAAGAAAATATGAACCATAGCCAATGGGAATGAACCCATATCCACTCAGCATAACTGTAAGCAGCACATATTATTAACAAAGTAGCTATGCGCCTCGGATATGACTGAGGAATGAACAAGTCTCACAAAAAATATGAACCATAGCCAAATGGGAATGAACCCATATCCACTCAATCTCACTGTAATCCACACATATTATTTACAAAGTAGCTATGCACCCCGAACATGACTGACTTCCTCTGAGTTGCAGCTTGCTAGACTACACGACTTAAATAGTCAGCTCCTACATTCTGTCGACCTGGAATGTACTGCACTCGATACCTGTAGGGCTGCAGTGCCATTGCCCAGCGCAGCACCCTGCTGTTTTCAACTGCGCCTCCTGCAGGAATTTGAGTGGTTGATGATCTGTCTCTATCACGAACTCTTCCATACAAGTATTTGTGGAATTTCTGCACGGCCCACACGACAGCTAAACACTCCTTCTCTACCATTGCGTACCCTTCTTCACACTTCATCAGCTTCCTGCTGGCATACTTCACAGGAAACTCGACCCCTTCGTGCTCCTGCAACAATACTGCACCTACTCCACCGCCTGATGCATCTGTCCGCAACAAAAATGGTTTGGACATATCTGGTAGCTTCAAGATGGGACGGGAACCTAGTCTTTCCAACACCGTCTGCAGTGCTTGCTCTGCAGCGTCGACCACTCGACCACTGCTGGTTTCCCTGCCTTGACCAAATCACTGAGAGGACTCGTGATTGCTGCGAAATTTGGCACAAACTCCCGGTAGAAACCAATAAAACCTAGCAGACTCCTGACTTCTGTTTTGGTCTTTGGTCTCTCTGAATTCATCATCTTCTCCACCTTTCCCTTTTCTGGCTGCTTTGTGTCGCCTCCAACAACAAAACCTAGAACTCCAGGCTTGGAAAACCAATCTGGCACTTTGTTGGTCTGGCTGTGAGATTGGCTCGTCTCAACCTCTCTAAAACTGCTCCTAGCTGCCTCATATGCTCCTCCCATGTCTCAGATGCTATCAGAATGTCATCCATGAAATTCACAACGCCTTCCAAACCCGTCAATAACTTCCTCCTGTCTCCTACTGTCTAGCCCTTCATGCAGTGACACATCCCTGTATGACTCTTCTCCTGGAAACTCAGGCAACAAAATCTCCCCTTCTTCTGCTGGGTCTCTTTCATCTCATCAATGACTGCTGCTGCGCCTATGTGCTGAGTCTCACGTTGAATATATTGCGGAGAAAATTCGCATGGAAAAGTTTTGGTTTCCCATTCACCTCAATTCGGTAATCCTGATCTACCTTTTCAGTGATGGTGAATGGTCCTTTCCAATGCATCAGCAGCTTGTTGTGATCCGTGGGAAGCAGTAACAGAACTTGATCTCCCACCTTGAGGGATTGCTTCCTCCACCTTCCTGTCATATTGCTTCTTCTGAACGACCCTAGCCTCCTGCAAACTTTCCCTTGCAACCTTACGTGTCTCATACCTGCGCCCACCTTTGGAACAGGGCGAGATTGGGCCAATCAGATCAACAGCCACTCTCCTGAATGGTGTGTCAATTAAAGGGGGATGTTAAGAGGCGCCTTCTCTTCACCCCTCTTGTGGCTGACCTTTGACACACGTCACATGACATGCAGAAACGCTTTATGTCTGCCATTGCTCCTGGCCAATGAAAAATCATCAAAGATTCGGTCAGCTGTTTTTCTGGTGCCGAGATGACCCGCCATGAGCGACTCGTGACCCACTGACATGACAGTGTCACAATAACACGCTGGTACCTCTAACTGAGTTGTCACCTTACCTGTCTTTCCTTGGTGAACACTCGGTACAACAACCCGCCTTTCACAAGAAATTCTGTCTCACCTCCTCTAACCACCTGTTTCTCTCCTACTCTTGCAACTCCCAAGACTTTACGAGCGAAGGGTCTTGTTCCTGCGCTGCCCTAAAACTTATCAGGCGACACATCTATGCCTGACTTCCTTGCTGAACGACCAACGGTTTATCAACCTTTCCCTCCTTCTTACTCCGGTTTGAACTGCTTCCCCTGTAGCAGTCAACAACTCAGGATCCCCTGGATCCCTTGCCCCTGGAATATTTCCAATGATCAAATCATAAAGGGGTTTCTCCATCACCAGCGCAGACAACTCGCCTGAGAAGTAAGGGGTACGTACTTCTATCTTAGCACTGGGAACTCCTCACAGTGCCATCGATTAAGGTACAGGTCTGGATTTTGCCCTGTCAAATCCCCTTCCTCGACCAGCGTTGTTCGTACTACACCACATGAACAACCAGTGTCTCGTAACACTTTCACCCTCTGCTGGCCAATCCACCCTTCTTCCACCGGTAATGAACACTCAGCCTAGTGCCCTCCATTCCCTGACACTGACTGCTGTCCAGTGCTAGCCATAGGCCGCACTCCACCCTCTTCAGATTGGATCCCTGTTGGTTCCACTGCAGGTCGTTCCCCTGGCGACCCTTATCCACCACTTGCAAGGCTGCTGCCTTCTGGAACCTCATGCGACATTCCCTCGCCACATGTCCCTTCTTGTGACAAATGAAACACCTATTGTCCCTTGTCCTCCTTTCTGCCCCACCACTGGGTTTGCAGACTTTGCAGAAAACTCCTCTAGTCTTCTTGCAATCTCTCACCTGTGCCTAGCACCTTTTTCTCCTGCACCTTAGTGCCCAAACGTGCCTCCCTATACACCTCTGCTAACTTCAGCAACTCTCCTGCTGTCTCTGGCTGTCTCTCTTTCAAATGTATAGTTAACTCTAGACTGCAGCCTGACAAAATCTGTTCTTTCATAACCAGCTCTTTCAATTCAGCGAACTCCTTTTCGTACCACTCAACTCTAACCACTTCTCAAAATAGTGATCTAAATGTGCACCAAACTGAGTGTACGTTTCACCTGCTTGTAACCTAGCTGAACGAAATTTCTTTCTGAATCCCTCCTCTGTGAGGTCAAATCCCTTCATCAATGATTCCTTCACAGCACCGGAATCAGATTGTGTGTCTGCTGGTAATGCAGTGAAAATCTGTAATGCCTTACCCGTCAATAGCACTGACAAAATGACTGCCCACTCTTCTGAAGGCCAACCTTGACTAGTCGCAAACGTTTCAAAACGACTGATGTACGCATCAATCGAATCTGATCCTTCCGAGAATTTTGGCAACTTTGGTCGGGGGCATAACTGCGCACAGGGTCACTGGAAACTGAACTACCAACATCGGTGGTCTCCCTTTGTATTCTCACTCTTTCTAACTCTAATTGAATCCTTAATCTTTCTGTTTCCTGCGTTTTCCCTTAGTCTTTCTGTTTCTTGCGTTTCCCTAGCTTTTAATCTTCTGTTTCTTGCGCTTCTTTAGCCCTTTCCTGCTCTGCTATTTCCACTGCGACACGGCGTCTTTTTCCCCTCGCTCATCTCTTTCCATCTTTTGTTGGGTTTCAACGAATGCTCGCAACTCTTCTCCCGAATAACCTAAATCACGGGCGAACGCTCACAAGTTGTTCAATAGGGGTGTTCTTTCGTCCGCCATCATATCTTTTCTTTTTTTTAACAAGATTTTATTACTACGACAGCCAAACTGGTGGTTACCGACACAAGTGACGTGATAGCACAATCCTATGAATGATAATAATTAGCTTGGGACAACGTAATTAGTTTTTATAAGACGCCTAGCGCCTGACCCAACTATGAGAGCGAATTATAGGAAATCTGTGCGAAATAAGTACTCTGGGGCTGAAATGCCAAGCCTAGTATTTAACTATCTTGGAAACATACAGTAAGACACTACCATGCCTTAGGATTACAATACTTGAATCCCACCCAGCTTCCTCTCTGAGAAGTTGAACAATTATAATAAATGGGCCAGAATATCCTGGGAAGCTCGCCAATTATATTGTCAACCTCGGGGTATGTCAGTGGAGGAAGGACTAGCGCACAGCCCAAACACACTCACAGCTTGCTTACAATCTCATTCATATATCATGCATTCGTCACATCAAACCACTAGTAAAGTCTATAACTTTACTACACATGATCATAGAACGAAACATCAATGCATATGGAATCAAACAAAATAAAACATTCTCTCTTTCTTTGAACTTCACAAAATCATTTATCTAAATCATCATTAACTAACCCGGGTATGAATAGATTTCTACTTTACCTGGCCAGGTGATCTTAAACTATTCACGAATCACTGTCTTTTCTTTTCTTTTTTTTTCTTTGTTTCTTTTCACTGTCACTTTCACAAGCACAACACAACTGCTGGCGTTGGTCAGGTTGGACTGCTGGCACTGGCGTTGGCCTGTGGTTCTGCTTGACGAAGTGACGCTGCCAGGTAAGAGTCGAACCCCGGTTCAGGTTGAACAGTGACTATCAAACATCGATCTGTTCTCCTTTCTTTCTTCCTGCATTAACGCATTGCACTCTCTCTCTCTCTTCTAGTCTCTTCCTGCATTAACGCATTGCACTCTCTCTCTCTCTTCTAGTCTGCTCTATCAAATGGACATGGTTTGCTTTTCTTTTTTTTTTCTTTTTCTTTTTTTTTCTCTCATCAGTTAGCAACTCTCTCTCTCAACATCTCTCCTTAGTCCTCCCTCTGCAGACTCTCTCTAGTGCTAATGCTTAAACTTCACTCCTCCTCTCATCTCTCTCTGTCTCTCGTGTGGAGACTACACACCAGAACCTCTTCCTCTCTCTCTCTCTGTCTTCTTCCAGTCCCTCTCTCACTCACGCATTCCTATCTTATGCTCATCCCATCTGTCAAAGGGCGAGTACCATTGGTCAGTATTTTTCCCGCCTTATACTTGAGGTTGCCTCCCCTCTCATTTCATTGGATATGTAAATCATGACAGTCACATCTACCTGCCTTGCTCTCTGTGGTGTCAATGGTCATTTAATTAATTAGCTAGATTTCACCCCCACTACACAGTACCTTCCCCCTCTCCCTTTCCGGCGACGTCGACTTAATTGTGACACTGGTCCACAAATTGGCTGGATGAGTCTGGCCCAGGCGCTGAGACTCGTCTGAGCAGACCTATTGAGACGTCTGCCGAACGACTTAGTCCGTCTGCTGTCTCCTCACTGTGCTTAAATTGGCTGGACCCGACACATGAGGCCGTCTGCCTGGCGCCCTGAATGTTTGACTTTGGGCTTATGCCCAGTTGGGGCTGGCCGGCGATTGACCACGAATTTGGTTGTTTTATTTTTGTCCGTGACAATGTGTTTTTGTGTTGATGTTGTTTCCTTTTGCTGTTTGCTAACCCCCACCCCACCACCCCCTCTGTCACGGCCCTCCCTGAACCTTCCCTCCCTCCAACATAATGCATACACTGCTCACTGGACGTTCTGTGTTGTTCTGATCCTCTGTTAACAAACTGGTGTCTGTTACCCCTCCCTCCCTTTCTACCCCCACCCCCCCCGCCCCCTATCCCACACACGCACGCACAGATAAACAACGTCGACATGTGAGAGAGGGCATGTTTGCATGGAACTGTTCGATCAAGATTTCTTGACTGGCAGCAGCCCCTTGTGCTGGTTGTTGTTGTTGTTGTTGTTGTTTCAGTTTGATCTAGAGGAAATCTTTCGTTCCTTTAAGCATTGTGTGCATCAGCAATTTTGCAAAAGCACTGCACGAATGTGTCCGTAGTCCGAAGATCCTCCCCCCACTCCACCCCCCTCCCACCCCAAATCGGAACGAATACTGAACCTTGACATTGACGTTGTCCTTGGCATTGTTATAGTTGTGAACAGTGGTGTACCGATCTACGGCCAATCATTTCTCTGCTGTGTCGTGCTTTTGCTACAATTAAATAGAAAAAAAGAAGAAGAAAAACAAACAAACAAACAAAAAAAAAACCGAACAAATAAACAAAACAGAAATCTTCAACGAAACGTATAAGCAATGACATATGAAAATATATACGTAAACGGACGAATACGTGTTTAAAGGTGTGTGTGTGTGTGTGTGTGTGCGTGCGTGCGTGCGTGCGTGCGTGCGTGTGTGCGTGCGTGCGTGCGTGTGTGCGTGCGTGCATGCGTGCGTGCGTGCGTGCGTGTGTGTGTGTGTGTGTGTGTGTGTGTGTGAGTGTGTGTGCGCGCGCGTGCGTGCGTGCGTGTGTGCGTGCATGCGTGCCGCTCGTGTGTGTGTGTGTGTGTGTGTGTGTGTGTGTGTGTGTGTGTGTGTGTGTGTGTGTGTGTGTGTGTGTGTGTGTGTGTGTGATTTTGTTGTTGTCCTTCACTGGTGAAGATGACCACAACTTCGGCTATCACTGGGTGCTGGTGTGTATGCAAAGATGGCTGATCAGGCCAATCCTGAGAAATACAATTTCTATGCTACTTATAATCAAACATGAAAAAAATCCAATTGCACAAAATGTACTAATCAAAACAGAAAAGATCAATACTTCTTAATCCCGGGTTACAACAAATTGGCTTCTTACCTGGCCAGGTTTCCAGACACACAGTCACGCTTTCACACCACACCACAGTTCTTGAACAAGTGTCTTCAAGTTTTCTTCAGCACTGTTTGATGGTGACGCCCTTGGTTGACTGGCTCCAGGTTGATTGGGTCTTCGTGGTCATCTCTGGGAACTCGACGCAGAAATCTTCTTCTTCATCTCCTTCACCCACCTCTGGGTTCAAACTCAGTTTGTCTCTCTTCACACACCTTTGGGCTTCAAACTCGGTCTTTTCTCTTCCAGCTTGTCTTTTACCCTAAGGCCTTGCTGTCACTTCTGTCTCCCAGACCACGTTTCTCTCAACCCTACTCTGTCCTGCTCACTCTCCTTTCCTCTCTCTCTCCTCTGTCTTTCTCTCTCTCATGGTGTTATTCTCCCCTCCTCTCACGTTGTTCTCCCTCAGTTTATATAGGGATGGACACAAAGGATTTCTCTTCGGGCCATGCCTTTGTCCATGCTGCTTCTCCACTGCCTCGTTCACAAGTACCCTGAATTCCCCTTTCGCTACATTCTTCCACACATCAGCATTTACACACATCCCTACCTAATTGATTTTCAAACAACTACTTGGCACCAGATGGACATCGAAAATTCCCGCCGACTTCGGGGGCCACTTACACAGTAATTATCTTAGAGAGAGCTACGACAACAACGTCCACACGCATTCAACTAGCCTGACAATAAAAACAACACAGTGCCCCTCGGCAATACCATCTGAATGAGCCCAAGACTCCTGCTCTTCAATTACTGTTTACAAAGCGACCTCAGCTGACTGAGGATTCAGCACCTACTACACACTCCAAGGTCCTAGTGGTTACATCCATCCCCTTTTCGCTATCGGGAAGGTTCGAACCCGGGAGGGTCCTTGCTACCTTAGGTACCATCCGTCACCTGACCACTTCGTCCTCCTTGACACAGTTCGACCGTGTGCGGTGGGTAAGGCATACAGCTAATGGGTCTATTACCTGTTTCGCTACTACGTACAAACATTTCTTGTCTCTAAGCGCTTAAGGTCTTTTGTGAGAGGTTTCACTGCCTTGACAGTCAGGCACATGTTTATTGGTGATAATAAATGATTGCCAGGCACATGTTAATTGGGGGATAAGTAACTACCAGGCACATGTTTATTGGTGATAATAAATGATTGCCAAGCACGTGTTAATTGGGGGATAAGTAACTGCCAGGCACATGTTTATTGGTGATAATAAATGATTGCCAGGCACGTGTTAATTGGGGGATAAGTAACTGCCAGGCACATGCTGATTGGGGTAGTAAGTGATTGCCAGGCACATGTTAATTGGGGGATAAATGATTGCCAGGCATGTGTATTGGGGTAGTGAATGATTGCCAGACACATATCTATTGGGGTAGTAAATGATTGCCAGGCATGTGTTTATTTGGGCAGTAACTGATTGCCAGACGCGTGTTTATTGAGGGAGTAAATGATTGCCAGGCACATCTTTCTTGAGGGAATAAATTATTGCCAGGCACGTGTTTCTTGAGGGAATAAATTATTGCCAGGCATGTGTTTATTGAGGGAGTAAATTATTGCCAGGCATGTGTTTATTGAGGGAGTAAATTATTGCCAAGCATGTGTTTATTGAGGGAGTAAATGATTGCCAGGCACATCTTTCTTGAGGGAATAAATTATTGCCAGTCATGTGTTTATTGGGGGAGTAAATGATTGCCTGGCACGTGTTTATTGAAGGAGTAAATGATTGCCAGGCAGGTGTCTATTGGGGTAGTAAATTATTGCCAGGCATGTGTCTATTGGGGTAGTAAATTATTGCCAGGCATGTGTTTATTGTGTGATGGTGTGGAGGGGTAAGGGGGTGCAGGTGAAGACAGGCAGATGGTGTTAAGTGCAGGAACCAAGGGACAGCAGCCGGTCAAGAAGACAGTGGACGAAGCAGAGTTTTTCTCCATTTATTTGCCTTCCATAATAAGCTCAAACCAGGAACGCAGCCCTGGGAGCAATCTCTCTCGCACAGCACTCAGCGCACTGAGCACTCTCTCTGCCTCTCACGCCAGTCGCTCACATCAGGGAACACTGATCCATTCTCACACAACGCTCTACTTTTATATAAAAAAAAATGTACCGGGCCGCAGAGCCAGCAACACGGTGCCAGAGAACGAAACGGGCCTCACGAGGCCGGAACCAACAGAATTTTGTGTTTTCTATCGCAGCTTCAGTGTTGTCTGGCTCGCTGTACGTTCAAACTATTAACACATATTTACCATCGATGAAAACCTCAGAACACAAGAAATAAAATGCAGTAAGTCACATTTGACAATTTTGTTCCTGTACTAAATCATTGCTGATTAATGTCCCAGAGTGAAGCCACTTTCAACGCGTTTGCATCATATTTTCCTCTATTTCAACAAAAGATACTGAAGAGCGTGAAATAATTTTACAATGAATGAACAGCTGGCATTTCGCTTTTTCCATGCATATAAACTTCATTTTCCGAGACAGTGTCTAAGTGGAGAATTCTGTTATTAAAAATTACTAGAAAACGCAGCTGACTTTTCATTTCGCCGGGCTGTCGGCGCCTACTTTTGACACAATTTCTAACTGAAAAATACTCTGTTGAAATGGTCTGTTAAATAACAAATTCTACACATTTTCAGTTGTATTCATAACAGAAATGGAGTCATTAGCAAGATTTCGATCGGGAAGTCCGAATTTCGTAGAATGATAATTTGGATCAAAACTCCGACAATGAACGAAGAAGGCGACTTGCTCAAGGGAACCGGCGGCGTCAGTCATTTCGTATAGTCGCAAGCCTGTACGGAAAAGATCCTAAGCATGCGATATACGAAATGAGAGCTCATGGACATTACTTTTAACATGCATCTTCAGATTCTTCGGTTTTCCTCTTACTTTTTGTAAAATCGAGAATTGTTCAATGTTCATTCGACAGACAATTGAAAATAACGCCAAGATTGTTCGTGCAAAATACCAGTTTAGAGAAAATATGGGCTTCTCAGCCCAGTACGGTTGTAATGAATCAAATACATTAATTTTTGTGACTTTAGCGACGTACATACAACTATGTAGGTTCTGAGGTATTCATGATTTAAAGAATTTACACACACACACACACACACACACACACACACACACACACACACACACACGCACACACACACACACACACACAAAGAGATTCGACCAAGGGAGGTAAGGGGAAGATAACTCTTGAACAAAACATTTTCAACCACGAAAGGTAACCAAAAGAAATATATACACTGTTAGCACCCGGCTACAATTGGGGAGTAAAAACTAATGATTGCAAGATGCGTGTTTGTTGGGGAAGTAAATGATTGCCAGGCACGTGTTTTGGGGGGTAGTAAATGATTGCAAGATGCGTGTTTGTTGGGGAAGTAAATGATTGCCAGGCACGTGTTTTGCGGAGTAGTAAATGATTGCAAGATGTGTGTTTATTGGGGAGTAAATCATTGCCAGGAACGTTTTTATTGGGTAGTAAATGATTGCAAGATGTGTGTTTATTGGGGGAGTACATGATTGCCAGGCACGTGTTTATTGGGGTAGTAAATAATTGCCAGACTCATGATCATTATGGCAGTAAATCACTGCCAGATGAATGTTTATTGGGTAATTAAATGATTGCCTGGCACATGTCTATTAAGGGAGTAAATGATTGCTGTTTGATCAAAGAAGAGTTTCAGTGTTGGTGGCCAAAATTTTTATCTTTTTGTTTTTCTTTTGTAAAAAAAGAAAAAAAATCCCTATTATAAGCTTTCTGGAGTACCTGGTCAGTGGTTGCCTGCATCACAGAAACCAGAACTGCATACATCTCTTTACTGAAACTCAGCCCACTATAGATGAGAATTTTGTGTTTGTGACTTACACATAGTCAACACAAGGCTACATAGGATGAGAATGGCTTTATCATTAATATCAGCTGACTGGTCAAACCATCTGCTATTTCATGTCATATTTACCATGCTGTAAATACACTGTCCCTTTACCAGTTTGATAACTATTGATTTTGTTAGCCATAATAGTTACACTATTTCATTTTGTCAATTCAGGCACTGTCTTCACCATGCTTCATCTCTTTATGTAAATAAAAGAAATTAATTGGTCAAACCCTTTGTCTGCTTTTATTCATTCATCATTACTAAACATTATCAATACTACATCACTTCTAGTATCAACGACATTCTAACCAGATTTGGAAGACATGGCCTTCAGCAGTTTGTTGACACCAAGACCAAGGTCGGGGAATTAATAATTCGTGGTTTTTGTTTGTTTGTTTTCTTTTTCTTTCTTTTAACCGACCTTGCTTGGCTGGATTACCCTGCCCCCCCCCCCCCCCCCCCCCCCCCCCCCCCCCCCTCTCTTTCCTTTCTCTCTCTTTCTGATTCCAAGCCCATACATTGCCACAAAAATCAACCTGATGATTGTGAGTGCGTTACAGAAAAAGTAGGAAAATAATGAAGAGGGATTTTTTTTTAAAAGAAGAAGAAAAAAAAAGGTCTTCGCACTCAACAGACCACCACAGTGTAGAGTTTGTGCTTTATATGTGACTGTAGACCAGAACCCCAGCTGGTCAATTTCGAGGCTAGTTGTTTCCCTTGTGTACTGGTTCAATGTCTTCCGGTAAGAGAAAAACAAACAGAGCGAAGCGGATAATGTAAGTTTGTGTTTCCTTCCTGATTTTCCTGCTAACTTCTCGATGTGCAAAGAAACAACAACAAAACAGTATTGAAAGTTTTCTTCTATCTTGTCTGTTGAGCACCAGGAGTGGCGGTCAATGTTATACCATACCTGCATCAAATATTGACAGCCACTTACCTGCTGTGGAACTCACTGCCGGGTGTCATCAAGATTGCCACAAACGCAATCTCATTTAAAAAACAGGTAAACATGTACTTTAGGGTACGAAATTCATGGGGCTGTTTGCACGCACTTTTTCGGGTGTTTTCGGTTCTTGTCGATGCAAATATGGAGTAATTGGTAATGTTTTAAACTGGATTAGGGGTTTTCTTAAAGGAAGGTCACAGTTAGTGAGAGTAGGAGAAGAGAGATCCAAGACATCTGAGGTCCTAAGTGGAGTTCCACAGGGTAGTATCCTAGGGCCCATATTATTCACTGTGTTCATCAATGATTTACCGGACATGACTCAAACCACATGCAAAATATTTGCAGATGACACAAAAATATATGATAAGGCAACAAATAGCACAAAGATCCAACAGGACATAAACAAGCTACAAGAATGGTCAGATGAATGGAACCTTTACTTCAATGTAGCAAAATGTAAGGTGATGCACATTGGCAAAAAGAATAAACAGTTCGAATATACTATGATTGTGAATGACGAATTGCGGAAAATAAGTACATGTGATGAAGAAACAGATCTGGGAGTAACCTTTGATAAAGATCTATCCTTTGATCCTCACATCCAGAGAGTGGTGAACAAAGCAAATCAGATGATGGGACTCATCAGGAGAACTTTTACCTTCCTAGAAAGGGAGACATTTATCAAGTTATTTAAAGCATTTGTTAGACCTCATCTCGAATACGCTAATGTAATTTGGAGTCCCCATCTCAAGAGACAGTCAAAAATGATAGAAAATGTACAAAGGCGAGCTACTAAAATCCTGAAAGAATGTAGGAATTTAAACTATAATGAAAGATTACACTATCTCCAATTACACTCACTGAAAGGAAGGAGGATCAGAGGAGACCTGATCCAATTTTTTAAAATATTCCATAATTATGATGATGTCAATGTGCATGCGCTTTTCAAATTCTCAGAAGTGGATTGCACAAGAAATAATGAAGGCAAGATTTTTATTAGACATTGTCATACTAACAAAAGAAAGTCTTGTTTTACCTTCAGAATTGCTAATTTATGGAATGCACTGCCTACTAACACCAAATATGCACCTGATATCAACAGCTTTAAAAAACTCCTAGATGAAGACCCTAAATTGAAAGATGTTTTCTTTAGTGTGGATTGAATATAATGTTATTTATGACAGGCATGCAACCAGACCGAACTTAAATTGAAAATAATGAGGGGACGCAAATAGGCCGTAAGGCCTAAGGCTAAAAAAAGCCGGTCCCTATTACTACTACTACTACTACTACTACTACTAAAGAGACGTAAGACACCCTCACCTGCCCACTTTGACCTGTCCTGCCCCACTTGTGGGTGCAAATAATTTATTTCACTTCACAAGTAGGGATATGCATGCACATCCAATGCGCCATTTTAGAACCCCAGTAGGCCTAGTGATGACGTTGTGCCCATGTGATCAGCAACCAACATGGCGCATTGGATGTGCATGCATATCCCTACTTGTGAAGTGAAATAAATTATTTGCACCCACAAGTGGGGCAGGACAGGTCAAAGTGGGCAGGTGAGGGTGTCTTACGTCTCTTTGCATCGACAAGAACCGAAAACACCCGAAAAAGTGCGTACAAACAGCCCCATGAATTTCGTACCCTAAAGTACATGTTTACCAAAAAACAAATTGATTCGACAGTTTTGAGATTTGCATATTGACGATTTTCTATTTTTACTTCCCCAGATATTTTACTATTACCTGGGCCTGAATTTAGCCATTGCTTTTAACTTCTTGAATATCGAGTGCGAGCCCTTGTTGCCAAATTTGCTCCAGGGGCCAACAGTCTGACTCGCACTGTATGTTATTTTATTTTACTTTTTAACATGCGCGCTGGTGACCTACTCGTTTTTGAGTGAACCAGTATTTTAGGAAGAAGAAGAAGAAGAGCGTCAATGAATGAGAAGCAAGCAGAAGTTGAAGTTCATTGAAGACGGGCCCCTGAAGTTTTGCTGAACACGTGCTGTGATGTTCGAACTGGGAAGTTGCACGGAACAGCTTTATTAGCGTAAATCAGTCTTACATTAGATTAGAAGGCTTTCGCAGTCCTGCCTAACACATTTGGTAACGTTCAGCAGTTGTTGAAAGCCAGTAAACCAACTAAAGTGTGACAGTGGTTATGAATCAGATCTACACACTTGCTGGCACCAAGTGATCACTGCACATTTGATTGATCAGTGAAATGAAAATAATCCAGCCAGTGGATGTTGTGCATCGCTGTCATTGGGGAGGGGGTGGGGGTGGGAGGAGGGTCAATTAAATCCTTTATTTCTTCTCTTTCAGTTATTTTGAGTTTTTTTTTTAATTTAATTTTATTTTTTTAACGAAGAGTGCCTTCTTGAAGTTCTTCATCTTGTCGTCTGTCAATTTCATTGTTGCTTAGAACTATGACTAGAAATAGAATCAAGGGACTGCATGAGTGCATGCATGTGATTCACAAAATGGTAGTTACTAATTGACACATGCGTGTTTTTTTTCTATGATTGATTGATAGTCTGAGCTTGTTTTTATTGAAGCTGAACATAAGGACATGATGACAAAATCAGTCCAGTTTAACCAGACGTTGACTAGAATGCAGCTAGACCAATCAAGAGCAAGAAGAACGTTGGTGGAGGACAATGTTAGTACAGCAGATTAACAGAAGAAAAGGATGAAAGGAGTAAAAAATTCCAAGTTCAACTGTGTGCATGCTTGTCAAGTGTGTGCATGCTTGAGAGAGAGAGAGAGAGAGAGAGAGAGAGAGAGAGAGAGAGAGACAGCGCAAGAGAGAGAGAGAGAGAGAGAGAGAGAGACAGCGCAAGAGAGAGAGAGAGAGAGAGAGGAACAGATCATCATCATGTGTTGTGTGTGTGTGTGTGTGTGTGTAAAAAACCAAAAAAACATCCACTGAGAA